>WTXV02043354.1:0-41122 GCA_009823435.2 Nymphicus hollandicus | reverse complement strand
CGTTTTAAATTTTTTCATTTAAAGTGTTTGGAATTGAGAGCGTTTTTTTTTTTTGGTTTTTTTTTTTTTTTTTTTTTTTTTTTTTTTTTTTTTGCTGCTATTTGTATAACATTAACTCCAGAGTCTCTGTGTGGTCGCTGGCCTTTTTTTACATCTCTGAACTTCAAGTAGCTAACCCAGGAGCTTTGCTAAAACAAATTTTTGCAGCCCTGAAACTTTTAGGTTCCTGCGTGTGATGATTTCTCAAGCCAAAGTAGAGTGGAGTGTTCGTATTTGGACCACCTTGCTTTAATCTAGTCTTTTATACTCAGTTCCTTAGGGATAAGGCAGACCGAGGCATTTCCAAGATTGTTTTTAATCACTGTAGTCTCCAAAGCCTAAACACAAAAGGTGAAATTGGTGTGGTTTTGTTTCTTATTTGGTACAGACAGCAGCTTTTTGGCTGCATCTGTATCGAGCCTTCTGTCAAGAGATGAAGAGCAGAAATTGGAAAGAAGACACAAAGATGAAAAATTAATGCATGATGAGACTAAACAAAAGAATGTGACCAGTTTCTTTTCTACTCCCTCACCTCCTGAAGTGGCACCCATTCCCTCTAATAGGTAGGCATTTCATGGACTGCATATTTACTTTGAAAAAAATAAGAGCTGTGGTGGTAATCACCAGCAAAAACTGTTCTATCACCTCTGTGATGTCTGTGGGAAGATGTAACAAGAGCCTACTGTACTATCCTGTTTTTAGAATGAGTGCTATTTGCAAGACAGGTTGAGTTTTGCCTACCTTAGATTTTAATTTAGATCTGTGCAACCTACAATTGTAAAGTTGCAGAAGTTCTGTCTTTTAAGGGACCAAATGCTTCACCCAGACTAGGGAAGGTAATTAGGCTCTATCTTTGCTAAATCAGAAACTATGGATGTTTATCTCCTTCTGTGGTATCCACCACCTGGTGTTGCACTGAAGCCAGGTTACCTGGAATGAATTCTAAATATTGCTCCTTCTGGTGCTTGGTGTAGCTGTCAGGTCATCTGTTAAAACAGGCTACTGTATTACTTAAATCCAGCCATTTTTATTGTACCTTTCCAGGTCTTTTTCCTGTTACAAGGTTAGAAATTCTCCTCAAGTACCTACATGATGCACATGGTTTATCTTGAGTCAAATTTTAAGCCTTCTGCATAAAAAATTATAACCATCAGAAAACATTTACTGCCCTTTTTAATGTAATAGTCTATTACAGCACAGTTCTTGCTGCTTTTTAGAGCAAGAACTTTCTTGTGCTCTCCTGGGTTTATGTCTCTCATATAACATTTGGATTTTAAGTGCTCTGTTGCATGGATTGTGTTTCTACTTTTACTTTTACTAATACAAATGTTCGTAAAACACCTTGTGCTGTGGGCTTTAGTGAACCATGGTTAAATTGGTGGATAGGGACATCCATCTTCTGTTGGACAGACAAAGGATCTGTTCTGAGGTCTGGAAGTATCCTGCCATATGTGTTGGCTTTTTGTTGTGGTAAATTATCTATGATCTATACTTGGAAATGAAGCTAGAGAAGAAAATAATTCATAGGGAAAGAGTGCCATTCAAGTGTACCTGCTCTTTTTTGGTCAAAATGGAATTTGTTAGGATCTTGCATGTCTGTGCCAACAGCTTTTTGCTTTTTCTTTTAAACTTCAGAAAATAAAGCAGTTGGTGCAGGTTTTAAATAGTGACCATAGTAACAGAAGAGCAGGTAGTATACAATATGACAGTATGACAGTTCTCTCAATCTTTTACCATCATGTTATCACTAATAACTTTGAACCATTGCAGTAAAGACAGCCTTGCTACTGATGGGCTGTCAGCGCACCACAGAGAGTCATACCCTGAAACCTGCCATGACAGAATCAGATCTGCAGGTTACCATATGAAAAGCTGAAGCATTAGTACTCTGCTGATGCCTGGGGACAAGCTGCTACAGTAAATGTTGCTTGGTTGCTGTTAAATAAAATTCTTCACCCTGGGTTGCCCACAGCAGCCTCAGACATCTGATTCTTAGAAAAGTAATGTAATAATTGAGTGGTACAGGAATAGGAGCAGCTTGAGCTGGGTGCCTCCAGGGAGGGACCCAGAACAAAGAAATCCCTGAGGTTTCATACCCTTACATTTTATGCACTGGACCATCCCATGGTGTTGTTGGTCCAGTGATGAATTTTGGTCTGGGGTCTCCTGTCTATCATTGGGTTCTTTTGTGGTCTTGAAGCCACAGTAAATGAAGGACAGTAAATTCTTTCTTGTCACTCCAGTTTTTGTTCCTTACTAAGGATGCATCTTCCTTATCTTCCAATTTGCATTGTTCTTATTTATACTGGCTTTTGTTTACATAATTAAGCACAGGATGTTGCTTAAGGATCCACCAACTTCAGCTACCCATGCTAAGCAACTACTCATGCTAAGGAAGGCCACCCAGTCAAAAGAACTCAGTTAAAGGTATTCAGCTAACTAAACTTAATTCACAACAGTTGCCTGTTTGTTCTAGGCTAGAAGACAATCTAGATACTGAATCCTATACCCCAATTAAGCTGCCTCCTGATGTCACTTGTAGCTCACCTGGAACACCAACAAAAGATGAGCCATGGTCTGGGACAACACCAGACTGCCGACAAGAATTTCAAAGCCATATGGCTACAGGGCAGTTGTCAAACTCAAACTTCACATGTGATGGAAAACATTCCAGCCTTGAGCACGTTGTGGTTGAACACTGCCTGCTAAATGATGCTTCATCCTTCTTTGCAAATGGAAGAAATACTATCCATGATGTTTGCTCAGGAAATAAAATGAGTTGCAGTGCTTCTGCAGCAGTTGCCACAACCTCTCAAGATGTTAAAGAATCAGACACTGAGCTGAACTGCATTTGCTCTGGTCTTGAGGTACTGGGTCTGAATACTGGTGTCAAGAGGCACTCAGACAATTGTATAGGTATTACTGCAACTCATGTAGGAGCATCCTCCTCTGATGCAGTGGACTTGAATGTAGGCAATATGCTAACTCAGAATACCAGTGCCTTTTCAACTGGGCAAGAAAAGCTGCTGTTGAATGGTGTTGCTACAGAAAATGGTTCTGGGTGGCTGGCCTCCCAATGGCCTTTAGAAGAGACTGAAGAATCCTCCAAAGCATTTATTGAGAAGCCTGAAACTCTTGCAGAGACCATGGGGGACAACATCAACAAAAACCCACTGAAGAGCAAATGTAGTCCTGAAAACTACTGTCAGCTGAATGGGCAACAAAATATGGAGATAAAAATAACATCAACCCCAGTAAAACAAGAAGGAAGGCTGAACCCAGCAGCTCCTTTGACCTTGGAGATTCTGGAAGGCAGCTACGCTGGGAATTGCTGTCACAGAGATGGGTCACAATTAAGTAAGTTAAACCTACTTCTCCCCTTCCCAAAACTCTTACTGGGGTGTTCTTTTCCACCCACATTTTTGCAGAAGGCAGACAGTTCTGGTTAGAAGCTCATGGTGGAGAGGAAGGAAGACGCTCTAGCATATAAAATAAAAATGGTATCACAGTCTACTCAGAGGTTATTAGAAAAGCAGGTGTATAAAGTACAAAGTTACTAAGAAATTAATCCTGACTGAATAGTCAGAAATATTCTCAAAACATAACTAAAAGGTTTGAACTGAATAACTTTTTTTCTGAACAGAAATTATAAGCTCCATTTTAAAACTTGTATTTAAATTGTGTAATGGATTATGTTTCATTAAGTCATTCAGCTGGATTCAGTGGCCTGTTGTATAAAATCCCCATTTTGATGTAATTTAGAGTAGCAATGTGAAATTAATAATCACAGTTGAACACTGAAAAAATTTCTGTTGGGTTTGGGAACCATGGATGTAGCCGCCAACTATCTCTGAGTAGCTGTGCTGTTGTCAGCCCCTCTGGTGATTCTTTCCTGGGCAGGTATTCCCCAAATAAATAATGTCACTTTGATAGAGCTCAGAATTTTGTCCTAAAATGTCTGCGGTCCCATTCAACACTAAAGTCTCGTACCATTTTAACTCAGTCACCTGTTTCTACAGGTATACTCTTTGAAGTGAAACGAGTAGAACTGCAGGACCCTTCCGTGCTTTTCTGTGTCTGGGTGGTGAAGGACCTTCTGCAGAGCCAGAAGGAAGCTGGAGCAAAGAGTCAGCTTTTGCTCTCCAGTCTAGCAAGCTCTGCCCTGTCTATTGCTGATGTTTCTACAAATAGTCTTGGAGAAGTAAGAAATCCTACCGTTGCATAATACTGAGCATCTCCTTGTTTGATGGCAAAGCTGAAGCTAAAGTCAAAAAGGTTTTCAACCTAAAATGTCACATGGTCGTGGGTGGACATTGCTTTTTCTTTGTTTTGCTATTTTTACGTCAAAAGAAATGCTTCAAATTGCTGTTCTGTAACATTCTGGTAGCATGTGTTTTGCTTAGTGGAATTCCTTTTCCCAGGCTGAACAATTAAACCACCCAATTTGTTCTTGGGCTGCTCTAATTACATCTACAACAGAAGTTTGTATCAGTGTGGTTTTTAAATCAGTGGTACCAATGACAGACCCTTATTAAGAAAGGAAATATCAGTCTGAAAACTTCCAGTGACTGACTTGTGACAACAAAAGAAAACTGCTTGAGCTTCTAAATTCCTTGAATAAATTGATGCATTCCCTAGATCTTTACACATCTGGATTTTATGATGATCTTAACACATCTGGATTTTATGATGATCTTAACAGAGAAGTCCATACATAGATATCACATGTATAGTGGTGACTGTTCCAAACTACAGGAGCCTCTAGGAGCTGCTGTTTATTGAAATGTACTGCAGATGAGACACTCCCTTCCCTGCCTAATCAATGAGATGGGAGATAAAGGAGATATCTGAGTGAAAAGCTTGGCTATTGGCAAAACCTGCTATTTGGAATATTTTTCCTTTTAGAAAATAATCTTCCATGTACATGCACATGTATGTCAAAATATAAGCAGTTCTGATAATTCCATGTATAACTGCAAATTTCACTACTCAAAACAAATGCCCCTGTGAGATTTGTTGGCTCCTTTCAGGATGGAAGGCTGTGTACGTCATAAAGATGTTCTGTTACGCATTGTAGATGCCATCTTTGGTGGAGAAACTTAGTAATTGCAGAGACAAACAAGCCCAAGCTCTCTCCTCCAGAGGAAGACAAACTTCTGTTGTGGTTAATTTTTCATGCAATGTTGTAGGCCTTGGTAGGAAAGCATGTGGTGTTTCTTTATTAGGGATTTTACTGGGATGTTGACATTTAGGAGGGTATGCCTTGAACTTGTTTGCTGTTTGTGTCTGCTGTGGTAATAGACCACAAGAACTTAATTTTCCTACTCACAGATAGAATTTTATGCAAGCATCTAAGGTGCATATACTTCTGTTTCCTTTACCTTTCTGTGAATTAAGCAGTATTTGTAGCTGCTGAGAGCTGATTGTTGGCTTGTCTCATATGGTGATATTTACAGCAATATACAGTTCTTGCTATCAAAACCAAATATCACTGCTTTTAGCTATTGCAGATGTGCACTTTCTTTTCAGTACTTACTTCATTTTATAAACATGATTCTATGGCTTGTTCATTTTTTTTTCTTGCCATTTCTTTTTCTCTGTACCTAGGCCATCAGATCAACTTCACTTTTTGAGAATTCCCGAGGAGCTGAAGAGCTTGAGGGTCTAAGGGCATGCGAAGGAGAATATGCAGAAAACTATAACACTCTCAGCCTTATTGGCAAAGGATCTTTTGGCTTTGTCTGGACTGCCAGGGGCAAGAAAGATCATCAGGAGGTTAATACTTCTTTTAGATCTGATTGCAATAATTTAGGATGAAAACTGAAGGTTAGAGTAATAATGTAGTGTTATGTCAACACTACACTATTAAAAGTTGAGTTTTGGTAGCTGAGGTTTTCCTTTGTTTAAATAGAAATCTGAAATCACTAACCTCATGGAAACAGGACAGGAAAGTGTTTGCATTGATGTATATGAATGTAACAGTATATGAATGTTATCTAAGACAGCAGGCACAGAATGACACTGGCCATGTATCTACTTTAACTGGCTGAAAGAAGGATATATTAAGCTTAACAGAATTACAGGTTTTAGTTTTCTGTTACTAAAGAGAACGACAAACTTCAAGGTCTTTATCATGCCACAACTCAAGAATGTGGAGTAGACATGTTGAGGTTATGGGACCCTCTATCAGCAGAAATATGTTGGATGTTGAGAGGCAAGTGCTGGTGTTTCTCTGCATGAGCATTAAGTGCTCATGTCCCTCCACTGTACCTCTATGCCAGAAGTCAACACTGTTGTAATTGATAAAAGAGCTGTCCTGACAAAGCTTTTGGATTTCATAGCATCCATAAAAAGAAAATAAATATACTCAATTTCTGTGCATTGCTTGGCTTCTAGGACTAAATTAAATATGTTTAAAGATACTATAAACAATGCACATTGGGTTGGTTTACTTCTGTACTTCTAGTAATATGGCTCACTAACACTTTTCCTAGAAACTAACTTACCATGACTTAGAAAGTATGACTTAAAGCCATACTTTTGCAGCTGATGCTGAATGCTGTCATCTGTGCAGGTCGTCGTAAAGTTCATCTGGAAGGAGAGGGTGCTTGAGGACTGCTGGGTAGATGATCCTGATCTGGGGAGAGTGACTCAAGAAATTGCAATCCTGTTGAAGCTGCAGCACCCCAATATCATTAAGGTACAGTGAACTCAGAGCGAATGCAGTTTGAACTGCATCATGTAGCTCCTTTTGAATACTTGGTGTCTCATGTTTCTCTTCAGGACTGAAGAAATGTCCTGTATTAAAATCTACCTTTTCAGGAAAGAAAAGAACCTACCTATCCCGCTTTGGTTTGGAGGGTATGTTACAGCAGACTGTCACTGGCTTCAACACTTTTACCTCGAGCAACTGATGTAAACATAGATCTGACTGTAATAGGAAAACAGTTAATATGAAAAAAAGCCTATATGTTACTTCAAGAGGATGAGATGCATATCTTGGAAGTGTGATGTCACATCTGAACATGTACTAGTTCAGGAAATAATCTGGATACATATCTTAATTCCTCTGGTTTGAGGTTGTTGTTTGTTTGTTGCTGGGGGGGGGGGGGTGTTCCCCAGAAAGAGAATTCCTCTTGGTTTTAATTCTGCTGTTTTTTGAAGAAACATCTGTGCTCAGTGAAATGAGGTTTCAAAGATTATAAACACGTTGCTTAACTCTCCAAGAGGAGAGCAGGGTTTGCTGAATAAAAAAAAAGGCAGTTTGAGCATGAAGCACCTGATTAAAAGTCTGTTATTTATAGGTGCTGGATGTGTTTGAAAATGAACACTTCTTCCAGCTGGTGATGGAGAAGCATGGATCTGGTCTGGATCTCTTTACATTCATTGATAATCAGCACAACTTGGACGAGCCATTAGCCAGCTATATATTCAGACAGGTGAGAATTGGGAATGTACAGTTGCTACATGCAGCTAAGATTTGGTTAATAAAAGAAGGATTTCCTATAAAGCCATTGCCTCTTGGCTGTGACAGGAGCAGCACACAGCCCCTGTCATCAGGATGACAATTCATGTAGCAGCCACATATCCTCTGTGGAAGGAGGAAAGTGCACAGAAGTTGCCCCAAGCCCCAGTAAAAGCTACGCTTTCATTTAGACCAATGCTTGGTTTAGATTGGTTATGGGGGTGAGAGACTCTCCTCTTTTTAAGGAATTTAATATTAAGAAATTATCTTGGAATTTAATGTAGCATAATGCAAAATAACTCAAGGTAGTTGACTGTGAGTCAGGAACTCATCTGAGAGCTAAATTGTCCTGTTCATTGACTTAATCATAACAGGCACTTCCCCCTCACGTGTTTTGGAGTAAATTTCTTCCTCAAAGGTATGAAAGAATTACTTTGCACTTGGTAAGCCATTGCACACTCCCCTTGCCTGGGGTGCTGATGGAAGGTGGAGGGCTGGAACTAGATGAGCTTCAGCGTACTTTCTAACCCAAACCATTCCCTGATTCTATGATTCTCTGTGTCTGCTGTGCAGTGTGTGTTCACAAATTGCAATCAATGGTCCCTTTAGATTTGTGACGGATAAGCCCTTCTCCTAAAACAACCTTGAGTCTGTAGGGGTGCTTCATTACTTCAGACCTGGACAGTACTTGTCTGCAGAGAGAGTTTTGTATTATAAATAGAAACTTTTCTTCCTCCGCCATCTGCTTTTCTTGCTCAAATGTATTGTGGTAGGAATCACGATTGTCTCCAAGGTGATAAAATTCTGATGCTATTCTTAATTATGGCCCTACAGCATGAATCGTGCAGAAAGAAGAATGGAAATTAGGAGTGACTTTATTATTTATACCAAGCTTCACTCTTAAATGCTTTGTCATCCTGCAATATTGAAGGCACACAGTAATATCCTTCTGGGTAGATCAAAGGACCCTCCAAATGAAGCTGGGATAAAAATAGAGTAACCTGCGGGAATGTAACAGTAAGCTCTGATGCTTCTAACCAAAAAACCAAGCACATTCTAACCAAAAAAACAAGCACATATGCCATCTTCCTGCACATTTGAGAGGAAAGCAAGCAAAGGCTATTTTAAGTCTCTCCCAAGAGAGACACCCTACTGCAGTAAAGCTGACAGACATGCCTGAGTTTGTTTTCTGTTACCAAAATTAGGATCTGTATCTTCTTTATATATATATAAAAAAGCCAAAACGTGGCTATTGAAACTAAGTGATGCCACATAGATTATCCAGAAGGACACCTCGGTGTAGTAACACATAGTTCTTTCTTCCTCTTTCAGCTTGTATCAGCTGTTGGGTATCTTCACTGTAGAAACATCCTTCACAGAGATATCAAGGATGAAAACATTGTAATTGCTGAAGATTTCACAATTAAATTAGTGGACTTTGGTTCAGCTGCCTACCTGGAACCCAGCAAATTGTTTTATACCTTCTGTGGGACAATTGAATACTGCTCACCCGAAGTGCTGTCTGGCAAACCGTATGTCACCCTCTGAAAAGTCATTTTTGTGTCCATTGCACCAAAAATTGTAGAATAGAGAAGCCAAGCTGCTTTGCCATTGGTGCTCTACTAGAGCATCTAACCACAGAAAACTGCAGTGAGATTTAGGGCACTGCAGTGACAGAAATTACTTGTAAAGGTTTCAATGCATATAAAGTAGGGCACTGTGGTGACAGAAATTAGTTCTAAAGGCTTGAATACATACAAAGTTTCTTCTGATTAAGTCTGTTGACAGGCTTTCTGATTCTGGCCAGATGTTTTGCAAAGCTTTGTACTAATGTCTGTCCTACTGCAGAGCCAAGTTCAAGAACAAGCCTGAGTTTAATTACCAGCCTGATAGAAGAGTTTAGATGAATTGGGTTGTACTTTAATGTGTCCTTTTCCTTAATCTTTCATAACATGTACATCAGGTTGCTAACCTTCTCTTCATACCTGTGTCTACGCACTCATGGGTCTCTACCAAAAGCTGCTCTTCCATAAAGATGCTATAAGCAAGTATTGCTGTGTAATTTGCCCCTTACCATACCTGTGTTTTGTACTTCTCCAATGCTCATCTTGTATGCTCCCTTCTTTCCTACTTGCTACCCTGTATGAATTTTTGCAGTTGGTCATTATTCATCTCCCCATTGATGTTTGTGCTCCTCTGGACTCAAGGATTCTTCTCTTGCATCCTGTCATGCTCCTGTCTTGGATATTCTGCCCAAATCTTAGACGACTTTTCCCTATTCTCTCCTTCTCCAAGTGCTCTTTACCTGGTGGCTGGCAGTCTCATACCGACTCCTGGAGGGAAGCCTTATCATCACAGGGTGAAAAACATTGATTGAACATGCAAGTATATTATCTTGCTTTCAGTTCACAGCTGTTTTCATAGGTCCTTCAAGCAGCTTCTTTTAATAGGGAAGGGGGAAGCAATGCAAGGAGGAGAGGAAATCCCTACTGGGAATGAGATGGAAAATGCAGTGCTGCCCTGGGAATTCAGCCTGTTACTGTGTGAAGAAACTGTCCCTTTTCATCAGATAGAATCTCAATAGTTAATGTTTATTTCCAGATAACACTTGCTTTGAAAAGGTTGGAAGGAGGTAAATGAGATTCCACTGAGGTGTCTCATCTTCCATTTAAATATTTACTTGATAATTTTGGCTTATGGTGAAGAAGGAGGAAGATTAAGTTCTCCTGTTACCAGCTTACACATGTGGAAGTCTAGGTGCATATTTTATATACTCATTAACTGAAACTGGTTGGCCATTCTTCTGGTTGTTTTTCTTTCATGGAGAAGGATAACATGGAGAAGACTTCTCAAAAACATGTGAGAACCTTATTAGAATTCTCAGAAACCTCCTGTGTTAAAACAGAAATTGGAAACAAGAGCTATCAACTGACTATTTTACTTTTACTTTCTTCAGCACACTATTACGTATATGCAATCTGAGTTTAGGCAAGTTTATCTCTGCATAGGTACCGTGGCCCTGAGCTGGAGATGTGGTCACTTGGTGTCACCCTTTATACCCTCATATTTGGAGAGAATCCCTTCTGTGAGCTGGAGGAGGCCATGGCAGCTGTCCTGAATCCTCCTCGGCCTGTCTCAAAAGGTAAATTTTTGCCATTTGCTTTTCTAAAGGAGAAGATCTCTTGGGAAGGTATGAGCAATATTTATTCTCCAGAAATAAAAGGGAAGACTGGAAAAAATGCTTCAAAATGTGCTCTGCAATGATTGTAAAAGCTGCTCAGTGCAGCAGTTACCCCGGGTATCCTTTTCAGGTAAGTCCTGCAGTTCTTCAGTGCCTATGATGAACACAGCTGTCTGCCCTGTGCTTTATTTGTTTCAATTTCCAGGGCACCCATTTATTATGATGAATCAACTATCAGCTGGTCAAACTTCAGTGAGGTTTTTACCTGAGAAAAACATAACAAATAATGCCTGATGGGAAGGATCAGTCTAGTAGATAACTTTAAGATCAGAAGTGGCAGTCATAATTCTAATGCAAGTTTTATCACATTGAACTACTACCAGTCAAGACCATGTCCCTTTGGCGATGAATGATAGTGTGTGGATTTATAACATCTGAATGAATTGTTTGGCTTGACCCCACAGGAAAAATACATTGGCCTTGTTTTCTGTTGGAGGTATAGAATGCTAATTACATGTCAGGCTAATGAAATCTCCATCAACAAATCCTCAGGGGTCCTTAGGAGCACTGTGGTTATAAGGCTTGAGGAGGCTGCAATTGACTGATAAATCCTTGAAGCCTTCCCTGACCCCTCAGTGCATATTTAGTCACACACCAAACATGGGATGACTGCAGGATAAGACTGGGCTTAGAAACAGTGAGCCAGGGTGGCCTCTGTGGCATTTGTTTCTACTTCTGTCCTTTTCAGTATCCTAACTCTGTGCTCAGTTCTCTGTTTTCACAACCTGGAAATCTCAGTGTTCCCAGATCTGAGCACATGTGAATAAGACTGTGATAGAACAGTACTGCACCAGGTTTAATGGGGAGGATTAATTACGATCTGCATTCTTTGAATATAAACCATATTTTGCATTCTCAGCATGCCTAAAAAATTTCTCATTCCCAGCCTGAGCCATTCCTCTTACTGCTTTCTCTCTGCCCAGGTCTCATGAATCTCATGGTTGGGCTTTTGCATCCTGTTCCAGAACAGCGCATGACTCTGGCGATGTTAGTAGAGGATCATTGGCTGAAGCAGCCTGTGAACCTGGGTGATTATACCTGGGAAGAGGTATACCTCTCTGCTGAGACAGGTGAGATGTTGTCCTGAAGGCTTTCTCCCCCACCCAGGGGCCACTGAGCATGCAGGAATGATTTCTAAGAGAGGACTGAGCTGTGGTTAGCAAGATACTTCTCATCAGGTCACCTACTGCTATCCAAATGTGCTCAGTTTGAAAGTATGCTCATTGTCCGGTAGGACCTGTGGTTCACTTCTCGCTGTCTTTCTCCCTAGGAAGCAGCAGATTCAGAAATGGTTCTGGTGAGTGGGTGCATGGAGACAAGCTCCCAGCTCCTCACATGGAGAGTGAGCCAGGCTTGAATGCTCCTGACTGTGAGCATGCATATTCCCAAAGGGAAGAAGCAGCGGCTGTGGAGTGCCAGGGCTTGGGCCTGGGCCGTTGCTGCCATTCTTCTCCACAGCACAAGTCCCTCCCTGTAGAACGATAACTCCCTTACTCAAGAATCAACAGGAATGAACTGTAAGCCCCAGATTGCTGCTACTTCTCTCATGTAGAAAGATCTGGTGGTTGGTACTGAGCAGCCTTGAGCTGCTCCGCTTGGGCACAGTTCCTCTAGAAAACCTTCCAGCCATAAGCATTTATTACTGTTCTTATACAGGATTGTTTTAAAGTTGTGAGACAGAGATTTTAGTGTCTTGTTTAAATTGTTCATCACTCAGGATATATTTTTATTGGCTGGTTTTACTTTGTATATGTAGTTTCACTTGTTCTGGAAGAGAATTCCGTGATGGGGGGTGTCTCTTTTTCCCCCCTGCCTTTTTTTTATTTGTCAGTCCTCTCTATATCCAGAAAAATAGTCCTTGATTTTGATGAGACAAAATTCCTGGAAATAAAAAAATAGATTAAAAAGAACTTGAACCAAATCACAATATTGAGATGAGATCCTTTCAATGTGCAGCTCAGCCAGACTCAGACTTCCTGAAAGTAACTGATGGGAAATGCAGCACTTCTCATGCCTGCTGCTGGTGTCAGACATAATCTCAGTGGAGAAGCAAGAGGACTTGGCTGGAAAATCAGGGCTCTTAAAGCCAGCTAAAATATTAAAGATTAGCTCTTGGAATCCAGCTTTTGACTCTGTTACCTCCATCTGAACACATTTATATTAGGCATTAGGAAAAAAATTCTTCCCTGTGAGGATGGTGAGACACTGGCACAGGTTGCCCAGAGAAGCTGTGGCTGCCCCATCCCTGCAGTGTTCAAGGCCAGGTTGGATGGGGCTTGGAGCAACCTGGTCTAGTGGAAGGTGTCCCTGCTCATGGCAGGGGGTTGGAACTGGATGAGCTTCAAGGTCCCTTCCAACCCAAACCATCCTATCACATTGTAACTTCATGGTAAAATGTATTCTGCACCTTAACTGTGGCAGTGCGCTTTCCTTTCCAAAGCGTCTTCTGTGCTGAGTTTTAGGGGGTGGCATCAGGCTGCTCCTTGTTCCATTACAGGCTTCCTACAGTGTTTTGCCACTGCCACTCTGCGCTCTCCCCGTGGGTTACCGCGACCCTTCTGCTGAGGACGAGCTCGCCCCTGTGGCTCGCGAAGAGGCAGGTTAGGGGCGGTTACGCTTTCTCCTGGGGAAGAGGGGTTAGGCCAGCGCAGCCTCCTTCCGAGTTGCCCGGGCCTCCAATGCTGCCCGCAGCAGGAGAGGAACTGGCCCGGGCCCCGGCGGCTGAGGCGGAGCCTCCGCGGCCCCTCCCCGGGGCGGTCGCGCTGTGCTGGGCATGGCAGGGCGGCTGCTGCGTGGCTGCGTGCGGGCTGCGGGGCTGTGCCCCCGCCGCGCCTGCGGGGAGGCGGCGGGGCTGCGGGCCATGGGTTTCAGCCAGGAGCAGGCCTGGCGGCTCCTAGGCATAGGGTCCCGGATCAGTCCGCAGCGCCGGGAGGCGGCGGTGGCTCAGCTGCTGCTGCTGGGGCTCAACGCCGAAGCCGCCCTCGGCCTGCTGGAGCGGAGCCCGGGGCTGCTGCGGATGCCGACGGAGCGGCTGCAGGAGCGCGCCGACCAACTGCGGCGCCTGGGGCTCGACGGAGGTAGGGCAGAGCGGCGGGGGGACGCGGGGACGGCGGTAATCGGGAAGCGGCACTTCCCGTCCTCTTCACGCCGGTTCCCGCAGGTCAGCTGCAGCGGGCCGTGAGGCGCTGCCCCGAGCTCTTCACCTTGCCCCGGAAGAGGATGGCGGCGGTGGTGCGGCTGCTGCGGGAGCGGTGCCTCTTCACAGCGGATCAACTCCGGGAGGTGCTGTGGACCTGTCCCAGCGTGCTGCTGGAGGAGCCGCACCATATCCACCACCACTTCCAGGTGAGGGGGGCGGCCACGGGGGATGTGTCTCCTGCGTGGTGGGTACCAGGAGAGCATGAACCACCCCGTCCCGCCCGCAGTACGTGTACTTCAGGATGGGAGTCCAGCAGAAGGAGATTGTGAAGGCCCGCCTTTTCCAAATGCCCTTTGCTGACCTCAGGAACCGGCATATCTTCCTGGAGCGCCGGGGGCTTTACCAGACCCCATACAAAGGCCAGACCCAAACGAATAACCCAAAACTGAAGGACATCATTCAGCTTTCAGAGAAGGACTTCCTGGCCAACATGGCCCGCGCCACCCCAGAGGAGTTTGAGGTCTTCAAGAAACTGCTGGCTCGAGAGGAAGAAGAGGAGGAAGAAGAAGAGAACAGGGATGTTCTGTACACAGATGAAGATGAAGACTTTGATAGTGAAGGAAGTAAACCAGCCCAGGAGTGAGAAGGTGAGGCTCCAAGATGCCCATGCTCTCCTGTGCTAGTGCACTCCCAGGACCCACTGCACTTCCGTGGGTGCTCAGGGCCCCACCCCACACAGGTACATGCCTTGGTGGCTGCAAGGCTCCATGTGTTGGAGCCCCACTGAGGTGCTGGCTACAGGAGGGGCAGCAATAAATCCCATGTATCAGAACACAACAATAACTCTCATTCTTCCTCATTGACCAACTACTTTAAAAATATCCAGTTTCCATAAAGTGTTTTTATTTGGAAAAGAAAATCAAACCAAAGTAACTAATGTATTTTCAAGGCTAAGTTAAAATTTTTTGGCTGCAGTACATAGTGTGTTGGTGGCAGGGCAGGAAGTGGCAGGCTGCTGTGCTGGCTCACAGCAGCACCACGCTGCCTGTCACTGCAGGAACAGATCATGGGACTATCCCATGGCAGGGCCACTGCCATTGCCACAATCTGTGTTGGTGTTGGTTTCATGGCTGACAAGATTGGGGTGCATACACTTTCTGACCATGGCCCCAAAACTTCGCCTCCCTTGTGGATAGCAGAGGCTGTTGTAGCTTTCCCCTTACCCTGCTCTTCCTGGCAGGGGCTGGCTTCTTTTCCATGCCCAGGGGAAGCAGGATTGCAGTGCTCACGTTGTGGGGCACGTCACATGGCCCTTCTGGTTGTGGCTTTACAGTGTCCTTGTTGCTCCCCAATGCCTGGGCAGCTGCTACTGGGAGGGAGAGGATGGTGCCAGGAGCACTGAAAATCCTGGGCCTGTTCTGCTCTGAGAGCAGCTTCTGGGCTGCAGCTTGACATGTGTGGCTGAAGAACAAAACGCCCTGCGATGCTTGCCCAACGCTGCTGGGGAAATAACACTCTATACCATAACTACGATATATCTCTGGTATGTATTAATTTATAATATACACTGTGTATGGTAATACACAAATCTATGTTTAACTAATGTTGTCGTACAAACAAAAACTAGGAATGTTTCTAAGCTACGCTTTTTCCTTGCCTGCCCTGCCGCAGCTGGTGGGGCAGTGCTGCGTGCTGGTCTGCTCCTCTGGGGGGAACAGAAATGCTGTGAGCAGCTCAGGGAGATGGCAGGGGGAGATTGCTTTGTCCCCGAGCCTGTACTGTGCCCTGCACTGGCTTAGAGGCACATAGCGTGGTGTTTCGACTTGGCTGACAAACTCTGCTGTACAGAACACTTAAAATTCGTTCTAGGTGCTCTACTGCTTTCTAAGCTGGAAAGCTGGTTAAACCAGGGATTGTCTACAAAGCAAAGAAAAAAGGCAGGCAGGAGAAGCTCCCTCAATTTCCCCTGCTAGAGCAGAAATGGGGGATGCAACTCCAGTACCGGTGCTCCCCTCGCTGCTTGAGGGAGCTGCTCCCCATTTCTAGTTGTCTACACTGGAAAAGTCTCCTCCAACCAGATTGCTGTGGGCTCACATTTCAGGTGATAGCTACAGCTTTCTGGTCTGCATTAAACTGTTTTATTTAGGGGTTATAGGTAATTTATAATTTTGGATTATGAAAACAGGTTGGTGCAGATGCCATTGGCAGGGAGCAGGGCTTAGCTCCACTGACGCCTGAGCAGAGCTGGGAGCCCTTGTGCAGAGCAGCTGGCGGGGGGGACAAAGTAAGACTGGTCACCTCGGGGGCAGTCAGCCAGCTGCTGTGGGACACCAGCGCTCGGCTCCTTGTGGGGCAGAGACAGCTAGCGTAAGGCAAGCCAGAGCAAAGGCAATGCTATGCTGGTCCAACAGAGGGAAGGGATTGCTGCTCAGTGTGCCAGTCTGGCTGCGTATCCCTAACGGGCTGGAGAAAAGGGAGAGGCTGATGCCAGGCAGGAAGGTTCCCCTGCTGTGTTCAACCCAGTGAGCAGATCTGATCTTCCTGGTGTTACAAAGAAAACCCTTTAGAAGTGGAAAGATGAAGCTTCTACTGGTGTGAATCCTGTGAAGGAACAGGAGGAGAATAAGCTGGTGTGCAGAGTCCCCCAGAAGCCCTGCAGCTGCCTTTTCCCACTCTATGCACCCATCTTGGGCTGAGAGATGGGGATCTGCATCCTCCAGTGCCCAGGCTTTTTCTGTGCAGGAATCTATCGTTCATGTGGTTGTAGAGCCACAGGGAAGCAGGGCATTGCCTTCTGCCTTTCCACCCCACCACAGCTGGGAGCCCTCAGCCGCATGCCCAAGCCAAACAAGCGCAGGAGCTGGAGAAGCCCTCACACCCCATCAACATGGCATTGTGAGCCTGGACTGCGCTCTGGCCTCCACCACTGTCCTCCCCAGCTCCCTGTGTGGGATATACAGGAGCTGCCCTTCTTTGCCCATGGCTGAGGAGGGCCTAGAGCAGGTACTTACTCTAGGTCTTCTTCAGTGTGTGACTGGTGCTTGGTTTTCTGAAAGAGAAGGGAGGAGAGCGCTGTCAGCTGTCGCTTGCAGGGAGGGCAACGCAGAGTTGGCGTCTGAGCCATGGTTGTGCGCTCTTTGCACCTTCTTCTGCACAGAGGGCCTCTCCCCTGTCCCAGTCCAGGCCTAGCCCGGGCTCCCCCACACATGCTCAGTGACACCATTTGGCTGCATTGCCCTGTCTTGGGCCATAGGAAGGACAGTGCTTGGTGTGCTGCTGCTAGCTGTACCTGCTGGTTGTCGTCTCGGAACTGGTGCTCTTGCAGCTCTCCTTGTAGCAGACATCCTGGCGTACCTTGTAGACCCTCCTGTACCTAAACACACAGCAGAGGGGCAAGTTAGAGGGAATTACAGGGACAGATCTGCTTCTATGAGTACAAAAGGGGTAATCTGGGGATCTCCCCCATTTCCTTCCAGCCTGCTGTAGCCAGAACTGACTGATCCCACACACCAGGCCCTTGTGCTTCCATCACAGGAAGGCTGGTGGTGTGGGGGACACAAAGCAGATGCATTCCCCCTCATGCCCTGGTATTGCAGCAGGGCTGGCCCAGCCCTCTGCTTACAGATGGAGAGGCACCCAGGAACTGGGCTGGAAGGCAGCAGGCAGGGGGAACACACACACACACACCAAATACAACCTCAATGACAAATAGGTGGGGAACACCGCTCTGGGGGCTGTCATTTCAGCAATACCCTGCCCTGAAACACCACTGACGGGGCAGCACCAGGGACTTGAGGGCACACAAGGCTGCTCAGCCTGCGCTGGGGAGGGGGCAGCTGCCAGCTGGGGTCTGAGACGGCCTCGCGCTTGCGCTCCCTTCCCCAGAGCCAAGCTGCAGGGACACATCCCTGGCTCTGAGCACAAGGGAAAGGGGGAGCACAACCCGCAGGCAGTACTCACAGGTAGTGGCAGGTACCTCCTTCCCACACAGGGAATGACTTGGTTTCCGAGTACAGCCGTGTGCACGAGTGTGGCACCTTCTTGCAGGCTGCTTGGGGAATAGGAGAGGGGAGCTACCAACAAGCCCATCTCTGGCCCTGCCTGCCTGTGCCCTATGGGAAGGGAAACCCCTCTGGCTGCCCCTTTGCTGTCCTGGAGGGCTGAGCTCAACAGAGCTGGCCCACCAGGAGAAGCACAGCCCCCAGCTTTGCAGTGCCCAGATAACTACATGGGCAGGGCAGGGCAGGGGCCTGGCTTACCAGGCCGGCTGGTGGAGGTGGAGGCCTTGGCCAGGAGCAGGGAGCAGACCTGCACTCCTTGATCTGCCCAAACTGACAAGAGCAGAGCACAGCCCTCCCTCTTTAGCAGTCTGGGCATGGTGGGAGCGCGCTTGGCTGAGAGGAGCTGGGTACTGCTCAGTGGCCTGTGCCACAGGAGACCTGTGGCAAGGACAGCTCCAGGCTGGGCACATGCCATCCTGTGCAAGAGGGAGCTTGGGCCCTAGCAGCAGCACAGCACTCACCCAGCTCGCAGAGCCGGCCCTTGAACCCCGGGCGGCAGCTGCAGTGGTAGAACTTGACATCTCTGGTGCAGGTGCCTCCATTCCTGCAGGGGTTCATGGAGCAGTTCTGCCCCTCACCTGCGAAACATAACAGTTGTCAAACCCCATGGCACAGCTCTGCCCACCCCACTGGCATGCCAGGGTGCTCCCGGGGAGAGCTGTAAGCTGGTAAGCAGAGATGGGGCAGTTGGCAGGGACCCATACTGTGCCCCTTGTGTGCCTTCTGGTAGGGCAGCAACATGGAGGCAGGCTGGTGCCAAGGGCTCTGCCTGTCTGCAGGGCCTGGTTCAGGCCCTGCTGCTCATGTGTCTCCCCCCAAGACTTACTCTTGCTTTTGTTCTCCTGCAGCTGCAGTGCCAGGCTGCTGTGGCTGGATGCTTCCATGTTCTCCAGCTTCACTGGAGCATCCGGCTCTGGGCAACAAGAGGGTCCAATGTCACCTCCAGTCAGAGCCAGACCCAAAAGCAGTCCCTCCAGTGGGATCCAGCTTGCCCACAGCATCAGGGGGCTGGTCAGGCCTGAAGCAGTGGTTTATCCCTTCCCAGCTGGCTTCCCTAGAATTAGGGTGACCACTTCCCCCTTCCTGGAGGGCTGTGGAACACAGAGGACTGTGCCTCCCCTGGGGAGGCAGGGGCAGAGTAGAGACGTGTGGCAAGCCCAGGGTTGTTGTCAGGTGTGCCAGACCCCTTTCCTACCCCATTGCATGGGGTTCCCAGGCCTGGCAGATCTTGGGATGGCATTTGGATCCCTGGTTTTCCAGGGATGGCAAATGTGGGGCTGGTCCTGGACTAGTGAAGGACTTCTCGCCCAGGCACCCTCCTCGAGTGTGAGGCTGTGTTTGGCTGCTGGGCCTGCAGGGCCTGTGCTGGAGAGCAGCAGGGTCATTGCCTGGGCTACTGCTGCTGCTGGCAGGGCAGAGGCAGCCTGTACCATAGCCAGCATTGCCTCCCATCAGTGAGGATCCCTCTCTGGGCTTCCTGACTGGCTCTGAGTCACCCCTCTCCCTGGGCAGGGGTCTAGCAAGCAGGGCAGGTGTTTGTGTGCCTTCCTTTATGGCTCCACCATCCCTACAGCAGCCTACCCAGCTGCCACCCTGTCCTGGGGGTAGGCACAGGAGATTACACTGGATGAAGGGGGTGAGGGTGAGCAGAAAGGCAGCAGAGCACTTACGTGTCTTCATGGTGATGGATTTGCCAAACCTGGCACTGATCCTCCCTCTGCCATCTACCAGCTCAGTGAACCTGGGACAGAAGAGCCATCAAGCTAAGGGCCCTTTGGGTCCCCCAAGCCATAACCATCCCACAGTCTAGGGCTGGATGCAGGGTTCAGTGTGAGTCCTGGGCAGCGCAGGGGACCTACTCACAGCAGGAACATGACCATGTGTGCACCCAGACACAGGAGCTAGGAAAAATGGCCAACCACCGCTGGAAGGGCCAGGAGTGCTGGAGCAGTGCCTACCTGGGGGCTGGCGAGGGCTGCTCAGCTGCATTGTGATCTGCTAGCAAGCGGAGCTCAGGCAGAAAAGCTGGAGGCAGCCTGTTGCGCAGGACCCGGGGGTGTCCAGCTTGGCTCCGTCTCTCTGGAACCCCATCCCTCTGCACTGCAGACCAAAGGGTTAGACTCAGTGGGAGGTAGGCCGTGAGTTTGCATGGCCGCCCAGCTCCCAGCCAGTCCCCTTGTCCCCAAGATGCTGTTTAGAGCTGTTTGGGGACCCTGTACACTCTCCACAATCCTGGGCTTGTGCTACCCCGTGAAGCATCTGCCCTCCCCTAACAGAGGCAGCATCCTGTGACCCCCACCTCCTGTCCCCAAGGCCTCCTGCAAGCACCCAGTTCTTGGGGTAGCAAGTCCCCATAAGCATGTAACTCTTGATCAACTAGCCTCCAACCCTGTGCCCCACTGCCCCGTTAACACACTGCCTTGTGCTGCAGCAAACTGCAGCCTCGGCGAGCTGGGCACTCACAGGTGGTGACGTAGAGGTAGATGGGCTCACTGTGCACTTGGCCTTGCTCTGTGTTCTGCACAGCTGTGACAGACAGGCGGTACCGCTGCCCAGGGAGCAGGTCTCGCACCGTGTAGGACACGAGCTTCCCGTTGGGCACGTAGCGGCTCTTCACACTCTGAGCGGTGGTGACGTTGATGATGTACCCCTCAGCGGCGCCAGCAGGTGGCTGCTCCCACGCCATGGACACGGACGTGGTGGTGACACGGGAGGCAGTGAGGTTCTGTGGGGGAAGAGGCCCTGGGGCAGGCAGCAGCCGAGGAGAAAAAAGGTCAGCACTCACGTACTTGACTGTGACTGCCCTACTTGCTCACACACCACCCTGTAAGCATGTCATGGCCAGCCCTCAGCCTGGCTCCAGCTGTGCAACACAGCAGCAGGAGATGCTCAGCACTGGGTCCCTGCCAAGGTGGGCAGAGCTTCACTGCACCCTGGCACCCGGTCTGGCCCTCACCACCCTCCAGCTGCCGTACAGCAGGGGAGCAACTGGGCCTGTGCAGGCTTCGCAAGGGGCTGAGCTCCTGCTGGTCCTGGGCAAGGAAAACCATCTGGCAGGGGAGGACAAGCCGCAGCCCTTCCTGACACTCCCCAAGGCTGCCTGCACAGCTCCTGCCCGCTGTGCTTGCCAGACAGGCCAACGGCTTTCGCACCTTCCCCTCCCTGCAGCTTTCCTGCTGGCCATGAGCTGCAGCTGCCCTGCGCCTGCCAAGCCCCAGGGCTCCTGCAACAGCAGGGGGGGGCAAAGACAACCCCACTCACTTGTCCATACGTGGAAGGGAGCTGTGGCCAGACTCTCCGAGAGGTGGTCCTCTGTCCCCAGGCCGCTCAGTGTCGTGACATGGACAATGTACTTCTCTCCTGGCTGCAGGTCCCTGTGGAGGAGGGTGGGCAGGGGTAAGCTGGGCAGGCTGGGAGGGCCAGCTGGCCCAGCGCCTGCCTGCTGCCCCACTCACAGGAAGGTGTACTTGGCCACGCTGCTGTTCAGCTCCACGGTGCGGTCTGCCAGGTCCCCTGGTTGGCGGATGGAGACACGCACCCTACTGACAGTGGAGTGCTTGAGCCGGTGGAGAGCCCATTGCACCGTGATGGCGCTGGCTGTCACATTTGTGATCTCAAAGCCTTCCACCGGACGCGGTCCTGGCCGGAGCAAGCGGAGAGGACTGCAGTCAGCCGCTGCTCATTGTGGGTCACCCCATATCTTCCCCACACCCCTGCAAGGGGGGGTCCTGCCTGCCCCTCTGGGTTGACTTCCCAGCAGGAGCAGCTCAGCTGGACTGATGCTCTCCCATCCTCACCACCTGTGGACAGGTGGGAGGTGCATCCACCTGCCTGCCTGCAAGGCCTCATGCCATCCACTGCACCCCTGGGGCTGTCCTCTGGCACCAGCGCCACCCCTCAGCTCCAGTGGGTCTGCAGTGCCTTTGGCCGTAAGCCCACTGTACGGCCTAGCCACATACTAAGCCCATTTCTCACTGCCCTGGCATCTGACCCTGGCTTGAAGCCTCCCAAGATGTTGTGGCCAGGGTGCAGGCTCCTGCTGTGCCCAATGCCATGCCTGCCTTCTGCCCTGGGCTTCACTCAGTCTCAGCCCACTGCAAGGGATGTGGCCCATGGGCTTTCCCACCACCATCCCCCTCTCATTAGAGGGCAGCTTTTCTAGGTGTAATCCCCTTCATCCTCAGTTTGCACTCGATTTCTACATCTGCCTGCCCTACAAAGCAGAACTGCAGCTGTTCTGCCTGCCTGTGCCCCCATAGAGGCATCACTGTGCCCCCTTTCCTCTGCCTGTGAGCAGAGGTCCCTGCCAGCCCCTGCCTTCTCTGGCACATCCCCACGCTGAGCCAGGCAGGATGGTGGGGTGGGAGGCTCTCCTGCAGGGCTTACTGTCAGCAGAGATCACCCAGCCCCACTGCCTGGCTGGTATGGGGGCTTCTCCAGCTCAACCAAGCAGCACTGGGGACCTACACTACTCTGGGGCTAGTGACAAGGAGTAACCAGTGCAGCAGGCACAGCCTGGCCTTGGTGAACAGGATCCAGAAGCAGTCCCCACTGCTGGCTCCCTTACCAGCCCCTGGGCAGGAGCCCAGTGAGCCGCAGCTTTTCCTCATAGCAAAGGGAACATCAATTCTTTGTGCCCAAGTACTTTCCAAAGGCCCCCCCATGTCTACATTTTAGGACCTGCACCACCAAAGCCAGCGGGGTTCCATACAGGCCCGGGCTGCGGCTGGAGCCGGTGGCAGGGAGGAGGCGGCACAAGCCCCAACACCTGCAGGAGCCACGCGTGGTCACGACCTGATCCCCCTGGGGACACTACTCACTAGTGCGTGTGGTGAGCATGACGGGCCTGCTGATATCATTCTTGTTGTTCACGTTGCGTTTGACTGAAAAGACAGAAATATTGTAGGCTCTGCCGGAGGCTAGTGCCCGCAATTGGTGGGCAGAACGACTTCGGTCCACAAAATCTGTCCTGCGGTAAGAGCCGTCGAGGGATACGTACGTCACGGCGTAGCCGTCAATGAGTTGCCTGGCAGCTGCGTCCTCAGGTGGGTGCCAAGAAATCAACACACCAGTGTCCTCCACCCTTTCCACCTTTAATGAGGTTGGTGGCAGCAATTCTTCAGGGTGTGGGCAAAAGCAAAGGGGAGAGGTAATGCCATGAATCTTTAGAAAACAGACCCCAGCAGCAAGAGGCAAGAGTAGCAGCGATGGAGGATGGGGCCCTTGCTCTCTCCCTTGGCACACCCGGCAGGGGCCCTGCAGGCACCAGCTGCCACCTGCCCAGCGGGCACACAAGGAGCACCAGGAGCACTCCCAGCCACTGCAACACAGTGGCACAGTCCTTGCCACTGCCTGCCAGGCCTATGGCACCAGCGAGACAGGGCGAGGGGCCCTGGGAGGCTGGTACCAGCAGCGAGAGGCCTCCCCTGAACACCTCAGCCTCCCCTCCTGCGGGATCGCCATTGCTGCAGGAGGCCAGGCAAACCTGTCCCCAGCGTCCTCATGCCAAGCCTGGTGTCTGCAGCAGCAGCTCAGTGCCCTCCCGTGGCACCGGTGCGGCCTGGGCTGCCCCCCACAGAGGCACGGCCCTGCCCACCTCAAGGAGAGCTGCTGGTCCCTGATGGTGTCGAGCCCCGTACGGGCAGTGGCCATTGCCGGGCCAGTGTCGAGCCCTGTGCATGTCCTGGTGCTGCTGCTGAGGGCCTTTACCTTTCTCGCAGCTCTTGCCTGTGTAGCTGACTTTGCAGGTGCAGCTGTGGGTGCCGTTGCTGGGCAGGCAGTAGCCTCTGCTCCCACAGGGACTGGAGAAGCACGGGTCGCTAGCTGCAGGGGTACCACAGCCAGTGGCATTAGTGGTGGCCAGCCAGCCAGGCGGCCGCCCTGCACCAAGCTGCTCATTCCCACCTCACCTGTCTCGCAGTGGTAGCCGAAGAAACCCTCCGGGCACACACAGAGGTAGGAGCCCCGGTAGCTCTCACACTCCCCTCCATTCTGGCAAGGGCCTGACTCACAGGCGTCCACTTCTGGAGGTGGGAGAAGGATGGTGGTGAGCAGGGGCCCACAGCATGGCAGCAGCCAGGCAACGGCCTCCTGAGGGACAGCAGGATGGACGTGCAGCCCAGGGCTCAGCACAGCCATTTCACATCCAGAATCCCACCCAAGTGCCATGGTGGCCATGTTTCCTGGCAGAGGTGGACACCTTCAAAAGGGGATCCATTACCAGTGGATATCTTGTCCCTTGCTCCTTCCCCACCAGAGCAGTTTCAGCTCTGCCCCTGGAACCACAGACAGGTGCGCAAAATAGGCAGCAAGCACCTAGCATAATAGTTTGGGGACAAGGTGCCCAAGATGGCAACCAGTGAGGGTCCTGACTGTGTCCCAGTGCCCACAGCCCAGTGTCCCACAGGAAGTGCGAGTCCCTACCTGTCTCACACTGGGTCCCCACAAAGCCCTCGGGACAGTAGCAAGTGAAGGACGCAGGGAGGTCCTGGCAGGTCCCACCATTCTTGCAGGGCTCTGACTGGCATTCATCAACATCTAGGGAGTGACAAGCATCCATTAGTGGGGGGGAACACAAGTAGCACGTGTACCCCACAGCCCTGCCTGCTCCTCCACCTGGCCAGGAGCAGCATGCAACAGTCCTGGAGCGTATCTGCTATGGTCTCTTACCTGACTCACAGTGCTGGCCTGTGTAACCTGGCTCACACAGGCACAGGAACTCGGCAATGCGGTCCTTGCACTGACCACCATTCAGACAGGGCTGGGACTGGCACTCGTTGATCTCTGCAGGTGTTTGTGCAGGGGAGAGACAAGGTAAGAGACGTGAGCACTGAGGAGGGGTCCCCGAGGGAATCTGTCTGCAGACACAGACAATGGAGGACCCGGAGTACATGTCCTGGGGTCACCAAGCCATGGTCATGGCCACGGTCCATTGGGACAGTGCGCCAGGGCTTAGCTGCAACCCAGCGCTCCTCACCATTGCATTCAGGCGGGTCACTCCAGACACCCGGTGAGCGGCAGACGCGAGGGCGGTTGTGCTGGCTGAGGGTGTAGCCCAGCTCACACTGGTATTCAGCCAGAGAGCCCACCTTGGTGGAGTTGAAAAACACCCGGGCGTGCTTCACCTCACTGGGAATGCCACAGTCAATGGCTGGGGAGAGATGGGGGTGTTGAGCAGGACCTGCAGAGGCACCCCGAGCCCCTGACTGGCAGGGGCAGCACAGAGCCCTTACCAGTCTGGCAGTGCTTCCCTACATAGCCCATGGGGCACATGCAAGCATAGCCCTCGCCAAGGTCCTCACAGGTAGCACCGTTCTCACAGGGGCTAAGAAAGCACGGGGAGGGCACTAGAAGAAGAACAAAGAGTGACTGCTGCGGAGCTGGTAGAGCCCAGAAAAAAAAGCCATCCCCCTCCCCCCCTCAACAGGGTACAAGGGAGATCCAAAGTGCTTCAAATTACAGGGAAGGAGTTTCAAAGCAAGCAGCGAGGCTTGCCTGTTGCTGCCACCACCTCCCCAGGCATCCCCGGCACTGGCACACGCTGCTCACACCTACCAATCTCGCAGTGCCGGCCAGAGTAGCCTGGGGGACAGTCGCACTTGTACTTGCCAATGTAGTGGAAGCAGGTGCCCCCGTTCTGGCAGGGCCCCGAGGCACAGGGGTCCGGCTTACCTGGGGGCAGAGGGCAGGTGGGAGCTGAGCAGTGAGCGGGACAACTGCCTCACATCCCAGGCGGAGGTCAGGGGGCCATACCAATCTCGCAGTGCTTCCCAGTGAAGCGGTAGGGGCAGGAGCAGTGGTACTCGCCATCCGCCTCCCTGCAGGTGCCCCCATTGCGACAGGGTCCTGTGCTGCAGAGCCGTGGCTTGGCTGCAGAGAACACCGAGAGCAAAGGGTCACTCACTGCTGCCCACACCACAAAGGCCACTGCCTCCCGCCAGCACCCCATCAGACCCCTCACTGCGGGAACACCAAGTGCACCCAGGCCTCCCCAACACCGCAGAATAACCCCGTGCAGAACTGGATGATCTTAAGGTCCTTTACAACCCTAACCATTCTATGATTCTATGTGCCAGGACCTAAGGAGGCCACAAGCATGTGATGCCAGGGCACTGGCAGCTGCTCCTGAGGCCCAAAGCTCAAGCATGCAAAAACACCTCCAACACTGATGGTGTTGTGCAGGAAACAAAACAACTGGATCAGCTGCTGTGACTGTCAGGCCATGAAAGCAGCCATGCAATCCTCCTTCCACGTGTGGGGTGGGATACCTTGTGCCCACTTCCAGCTGCAGCTCAGCAAGCAGCCGCTCTTCTCCCACCCCCTGCCAGGTTCTTGTGCCAGCAGGGAGCTCCGTGCAGGTACCTTTCTCACAGTGCTTGCCAAGGAAGCCTCGAGGACACTCGCAGGTGTACGAGTCATCATGAACCTCACAGGACCCTCCATTCAGGCAGGGCTCCGAGTCACAGGGGGATGGCATTGCTGCAAAGCCAAACACAGGGCATCAATAAGGATGTAGGACCAGGGGTGTGAGGACTGCTCCCCAGCTGATGACAGTATTCCCTGCTCACACTCCCAGCCGCCATCCGTGTCCCTTCCCAGGGCTGGTCCCGCATCCCCACAGACGAGACTCACTATGATTGGTGCCGTAGTCAGTGTGGCAGACACAGAGGTAGCTCCCACCATACTCCATGCAGTACCCGCCATCCGGACACTGAGTGTTCATGTTGCACGGTGTGGTAGTGACTTCTGCAAAGACACGGCCAGCACCAGCTTCTATCAGCTGGTGGCAGGAGGACACCCAGCTGGCTGCCTGGCCAGAAATGGGGGGATCTCCTAACTTTGCCAGGTCTGAAGAGATGGGAGGGACCCTCTGTACCCCTCCACAGACCATGCAAACAGCAAGGGCCAGCCTGGATGCCCAGTGAGATTCAGAGTGGGAGCGCACTAAGACTGTGGCTCCCATCCCACCCAGGAAAGCCAGGCTGGGGCAAGGGTCTGAGAGAGGCACAGCTCAAGGGGGAGTGATGGAGATGGAAGTGTTGCCTCCTCACCACGGACAATGTTTCTAGGCTCAAAATCAGGGCATGCCCCTGGCACCATTCTAGGCTCAGGCATTGGCAGAGTTTTTCCTTGTTTGCCCACAGCCTGCCTGGCTCAAGCATCCTGGAGAGGGAGCAAACACAGCAAGCGAGAAACCTTCACCTACCGAATTCACAGAGGAGACCAAAAAACCCAGGCAGGCACTGGCAGATGGTGACATTCCCCTCCAGACAACTGCCTCCATTGCGACACTCGCAGCCCTCAGAGAGCTCTGCAAGAGAGAAGATGGGAGCTTCCCAGGAACCCTCTCCCTTGTGGGGCTGCGACAGCCAAGCAGCCTTCCTGGATGCCACCCATGGGGGAAGCTCAGGTGGGTGGCAGCTATGAGCCCACCCAGACACCCAGGCACAGCCTCCTTCAGCAGGATGGACCCACTGTTCAGTCCAGGAGCACCAAACAGGTTCTCAGGGGCTGCTGCTTCTCCATCTCAGGAATGTGAGGGCTTCCCTAGAGATGCCAAACCCCACTGGAGAGACTCCCCCTCGTACTCACTGTCTCGACAGTCCTGTCCAGTGTAGCCCTCCCGGCACTCACAGAGGTAGCCCTGCTCCGTCTCCAGGCAGCTGCCTGCATTCTGGCAGGGCTGGGAGAGGCAGGCACCAGGCACGCGGGGCCCACCTGGAGGGAAGGGGGAGGTTGAGCTAGAGCCATCCCAGCATGGGGCTGGTACACTCTCTGCCCTGGAGGAGCCGGTGCAGAACTGGTCCACATTGGAGACCCCACTACAGCTGAGCAGCACTGCTAAGAGGAGTTCCCTCCCAGCATCACCACAGCCTCTGCACACACGGAATCATAGAATCAACTAGGATGGAAAAGACCTTAAGATCATCAAGTCCAACCTTTACCCCAGGACTGCCAAGTCCATCACTAAACCATGTCACTAAGGGCCTCTTCTACATGTTTTTTGAACGCTTCCAGGGACGGTGATTCCACCACTGCCCTGGGCAGCCTGTTCACCCTTTCAGTGAAGAAATCTTTCCATTCTGTAAGTCACATGCTGCCTGCCAGCTTTCAGCAGTGCCTATGACTGATGCAGCCCCTTTTCAGCAATTTGCCCTTCCCACCCAGCTCCCCCAGAAACAGCTCCCATGGCAGGCTGGGCAAGGTACGCCTCTGCTCACCGTACTGGCAGTTGTTGCCATAATAACCCGGGGAGCACGTGCAGATGTAGCGGCCCGGGCGGATGTAGTTGCACGTCTGCCGGTTTCGGCAGCTCCGGTCCTCGCAGGTAGATGAGTCTGGGCAGGGGGGAAAGCAAGTGAGCAAGCGATGAGCAGAGGCCAGCCCTGGGAAAAGGGCCGTGATGGCCCAGCTGAGCACTGGGGACACAGTCCCTGGCATGGGTCATCCTGTGGTGCAGGATGCAGGAGCAGGCACCTGTCTCGCAGCGCTGTCCCACGAAGGGCTCCAGGCACATACAGGTGTAGTTATCGACCAGGTCGACACAGTGCCCGCCATTCAGGCATGGGCTGGACTCACACTCGTTCAGCTCTGCAATGGGAGGTCAAGAGGGGTGGTTAGGCGCAGGCACAGCCAGTTCACCCGCTGCATCCCATCCTGAGCACTCCCCTCCCAAACCTCCAGCTGGGGCTGAAGCACGGTGGGAAAGCAGTGTGCTAAGGTGTGAGGTGTCCCCATTTCCTTCCCATGCCACAGACCTGTCTGGCAGTCTGTCCCCGTGTACCCCGGCTGGCACAAGCACACTGCTGTCCCATTCACTGCCTGGCACGTCCCGCCGTTGTGGCACACTTTGCTTTCACATGGCAGCTCTTCTGCAGGGGAACATCAAGAAAAGAAAAGAGGGGGGATCAACCCAGGCACAGGACTGGCACATTCCTCTGCACACACAGTGATGCCGGGGCTGGGCAGAGGGTGTACCTTGGAGCCACCAGTGCACCCTCTGGCAGGAGACAGTGGCTATGTCCCAGCCCCAGCTCTTCCCAAAACTTTCCTTGGGCAGCTCAGCCCTTCCATCCCCATGCACCTCTTGGATGCCAGCACGCTGGGCTGGGAATTCCTCCCTTCCTTCCCCAAAAGTCAACTCCCTGCTTGCCTTCTGCACCAGTGCAGAGGCTTGCTGGGAGCCAAATGTTTTGGCAGCATTTCCACTGGGGGGGGTGGAGGCCAGCAGTAGGAGAAACCGACCATCACAGCCCTGCCAGGGACCGGGAGAGTCCCCACTGGCTTCAGAGGGCTCAGGACCACAGCATCAACTGCAAACGCAGGGCCTCCAAGACTTCTGTTTAAGCACTAACCGCCAGCTTTTCTCACTGAAGGAGCGGCAGGCGGCAGGGAGAGGTGCTGGCGGCAGCACTGAGCTGGGCCCTCAGCAGTGTGCGCTGCCAGGGGCAGGAAGGGCTTGCAGCCAGAGCAAAGCTTCCTTTGCCTGCAGCATGCTGAAATCCAAGCTGGCTGTTGCAAACTGCTGCAGGAACCCCGGTCTGAAGAGTGCTCCCAAGAGCAGCAGTGTTCCCCAAACCTGGGTCTCAGCTCTTCAAGCACAGTAGAGCCAGCCCTGCCACACTGGTGGCCCCGTGCTCACCGGTCTCACAGTTGGCGCCTCTGAAGCCCAGTGGGCACATGCAGCTGAAGTTGCCAGCACCGTTGAAGCACGTGGCTCCATTCTGACACGGGTTGGAGAGACACTCGTCCACATCTGAAACACAGCCCCACATGGGGCAGGAGCTCAGGGCAGGGACAGAACAGGAACACAGAGACTGCCACCACGCAGCAGTGACACCAGGAATGAAACCTGCTTCCTGCGGCAAAGCACCGGGAGCTCACTCAGGACCCACACTCACCGACATGGCACCTCTTCCCAGTAAAGCCAGCCAGGCAGGAGCAGGTGTAGGAGGGGTTCCCTGTGATGCAGTCCTCAATACACTTCCCCCCATTCAGGCAGGGACGCAGTGTGAGGCAGACAGAGGCTGTGGGGACAGGCGATGGCCCCGCATCAGCTGGCATCCCAGCACAGCTCACCCGCCGCCTTCCAGCCACACCAGCGCCAGGGGCTGTCCCTGCACCCACCCAGCTCCCCAGAGTGCTCAGGGAGCCCACAGGGGCTGCCTGCCTCACAGCAGGATAGGGTTCACTCCTCATGGGCTCCCCCGGGACATGGGGGGCAATTTTAATTCCTCCCATGGGAGGGGTAAAGGCTGCACAGGGTCAGCCCCTCAGGCTAGAGGGACATGGACATGCCCTTTCTTATCACCCAGGGCAGAGGGAAAAGGGAATGGGAGAGCCCATCTACAGCAAACCCACTGGTAACGCGAGACACACACAGATCGAGTGTGGGAAGGGGGATGTGTCAGGCCCCCTGGGGTGCAGAGCATGGCCCAGCCCTGGTGCCCCAGCCCCACGAGGGAGGCTGGCACCCAGCAACTCTCCATATGGCTTGCCCGAGCCTCCTGGGATTCATGGAGGTATGCATCCCTCAAGGGTGCTGGCCCCTCATGCCCTGCTCTGCCTGCAGCAGGCTGGTGGGGTTGCGCTGTGCACTGTCACCTCCTCCCCAGCCTCCCTTATCGCTCCCAGCAAGCTCTTTTCATCTCAAAAGCCTTAATCCCCTCCCCATTTGCTCTCCCAGCCCCTTCCCAGTCCCGGGACACCCATGGGTGCTGTCCCCACCCACAGCATGTGCTGAGGAGGGTCCCCCCCATGGCTGCCTCCCCTCCCTCCCCAAGTACTTTGAGCCGCCTCCTCCACCCCATAGAGGTGGGGGTTGAGGCAGGGAAAAGACAGGGCTGGAGAACAGTGTGGGGTTGGGTTGGGAGTTAAATAAACCTAACTGCTGTCCTCTTACTTGTATTGCTGCAGCCCCCCACTTGCACCTGGGCATCATCGATTCTGAACACCCAGCGCCCGGGGATACCCACATTTGTCGTCATCTCCACGTCAGCGATGTCATCGGTGCGGGATCCAGGGATGTTGAAGTAGCGCTTTCCATCACCGGCGTTAAAACCTGCCTAGGAGGACAAGGGCAGAGGGTAAAGAGACATCACTAGTGCAGAGGGGAAGGCAGCTGGAGCACAAGGGCTTATTTGCCTGCCACTCAACACTGCCAGCAGCACTGCTTGGACCAGCTGACCCCTTCCACACAGCACCAGCCAGCACTCAGGCCTGTCCACGTGCCAGGATGACAGCCAGCACGACGGGGCAAAGCAGCCATGCTGCCCACTCAGACCCTCCCCTGGGATTCAAAACCTATCTGCTTCCTCTCCACCTGCAGCATCCTGCCTGCTGCAGGCTGGCGGGCAGGGAGCCAAGCACGGATCAACTGCCGGGAAACTCACACATCCAGACGGGTACTCGGGTTTTTGCGGGTGGGGGATTGTTTTTTTTGTTGCCTTAAACACAACAACGAACACAAGGATGAAATATAAATACAAGTGAAAGCTGTGCTGGCTGTGGCAGCTGCTCTTAAAGGCTGTGGTTAGGAAGGAAAAGGGACTACAAGGCAGCAGCCAAGGCAAAGACCTGTGGTTTCAGGATTACAAAGCCCCCTGTATGGTCTCAGCTTTGGAAGCCAGAGCACACACGGATATTCAACAGCTTAAAGAAAAGAAAAAATGGCAGGGGAGGCTTTCCACCTCCAAAAAGCGCAAACCAGGAGCCGCAAGCTCTTGGGGCAGATGTGCTACCTGGACACCCTGGGACCACGTTTGCCACTTACCTGCGCTGCAATGCCGCCGAGCCCAGCAAAGTCCCCCCCACTGCTGGCGTGCATACCCGTGGTCCAGGTGATGGACTCATAGTTGAAGATGGTGAAGGAGAGCTTGCCGTCTGTGATGAGGACGATCTGGAAAGTGTTTACCTGCAGCAGGGAAGGGAAGAGCAGTCAGCATGCAGGAGTGGGGCAGGCAAACCAGTGAGAAGATAGCAAGATGATGGAAAAAGCATTTAGCAAAGGGGTGTTTCTCTGAGCCCCCGTCCTCCTCTACTAGAAAAGGTAGTTGGGTTTAATTATTTTTAACTCTGAAGTGTTGTGATTCCCCTGCCCAGCACCCCACCCAGCAGGAACAGGAAAAATGGGGGGAAATGTAGTTATCGGGCCTCTGCAAGAGAGGCACCAAACCCTGTTTGCGACCAGCTCCTGGTACCCAAAATGGGGGATGCTGGTGATTTGCAGCCTTCACGCAACACAGAGAGGAAGGTTTGGTTTTGCCAGCCCAGCACTGGTCCATTATGGCAAAGTACTGCAAAGGAGCTGCTGGGGTTGTCCTGCTGACAGGAGCACCACTGCCATAGAAAGCATCAAAGCTCCGTTGTGATGCTCCTTTTAAAGAAACTCTACCCCTAAACTCGTGGTTCCTTTGCCCCAGCTACCCACCGGTGAAAATGAGTTGCCCCCGAAGAAGGTCACTCGGTACCAGGTGGCGATGAAGACCCACTGTGCAGAAAAGCCTGGGAACTCGGGGAAATACTGTGCGATGTCCCTGCTCGCTCTCTCCAGGATGGACTGCTCTGTGCTCTCCCGGTAGTACACATCGCCTGCCCGCCGGTTATCCACATCTGCCCAGAAAGCAGCCACCACACGCCGGTCCTTGGAGATGGGGAAGGCCACCGGCGTGAACTGGGAGACCTCCTTCAGGAATGAGATGATCCCATTATTGTTCACCTGGGGAGAGGGAAGGAAAGAAACGGGTGGCCACAATTGATTCCTGCCAGAGGAATGTATTAAAGGCACTTTCCATTTCACCTTTTTTCCCACCCCCCTTTCCACAAATATTGGAGAGCTTCCCCTTCCTGCCCTTGGAAGCAGAGTCGTGCCCCAGCACCCGCAGCCCCCCGCTTACTTGAATGTGGCTACAGGGAGGCAGCCACCCGAACAAACCAGCCCTGTTCTCCACCGCGCCCAGGCCAGGGGAAGGGGGAAACAGCTGAGAAAACTGCAGCGGCCCCAGCGCTTTAAACAAACAGCACCCGGAGAGCTTGGCCAGCTCACGGCAGCACTCATGGTGGGGATGAGGGGCTGCCTCGCCTGCTCTCTAAGGGCTGACACACAGCCTGTGGGGCTGCAGTCTTGGGCTCAGCATTGTTGCCACCCTCCTGGCCAGGAAGACACCGGCCTGGGATAGGGGGAAGCCCTGCCAGTCAGCAGTCCATCTGCTGGCTTGTGTGGCACTGGCTGAGCTAACGGGCTCACAGTCCCCAGGTGACCAACTGCATCCCATGCAAAGCCCCCAGTGCAGGCTGCTGTTGTTAAAGCAGGAGATACCAGACACCCCAATACTTTGAGCTCCAAGCCCTTCCCAGCAGTAATTAACTGGGATAATTAGGGTCCTGGGATGCCTAGCCTAGGGATGCATGGCAGAAGCAGCCCTCAGCCCAGGGAAGGAAGCTGGAGATAGTGAATGCTGCTGCCTAAAGTCCGACCCTCTGGCTTGGGTATACAGCAGGAGCGAGGAAGGGGAGGGAAAACTCCAGCCTGCACTGTTGCCTGAGCAGGCAGGGAGGGAGCAAGGATCAAAGGGAAACACTCTTGCCTTCAGGCTCCAAATTCCCCTGAGAAGACCTTGCCAAGCAGTGGCAACCACAGTGGGGCCAGCAGTTCCCAGCCGCTCCTCTCCCCTGCCCAGGGTGCTGCCCATAAGTGACAGCAGCAGAGGCAGGAGCACCGGCCCCCAGCTGAGCCCCCCAGCATGTAATACCGGCTCCAGCAACACCAACCCAGCAATCCCCTTGGGCTGCAGGGTGCGAAAGGGGTAGGGGGGAGAGTCACGGAGCAGGCAAGAAGCCCTTGAGCAGAGAGAGCAGCCCTGGCAGGCAGCAGGCAGCAGTGTCACGCTCGCATGTTGACAAGGAGTTGGGAGCCAGTGTCCTGCAAGGAGCCATGTGGAAGCCAGCATGCCACCCGGCAGGGGCAGGCTGGGATGGCATCGTGCAGGCCCTGGGAAGGTCCCCAGCCCCTCCACATGAACACAAGGCAGTCCTTGCTGTGACTAAGGGGAAGAGGATTCCTGTTTCCCAAAGCCTCTGTAACCCCACGGTGTCCGCGGAGGAACATTCTTCCCCTGATTAAAGCAAGATGGGAGAGAGCTGAAGCCAAGAAGGGCTTTTTTTGTTGTTGTTGTTGCTGGTTTTTGCAAAGGAGGAGGGGATGGTTGGAGGCAGCCCTTGAGGACATCGATTTCCAGGTGAGCACAGTACCAAGCCAGCTCCCCCCAGTACAGAAGCTCCTTAGGGAGGAACAGCCCTGTCACACAGACCCCATGCCCAGTGAGCTGGCCCTGCAGAGCCAGGGGGTCTTGGATCCAGGGAGGCGAACACACTGCCCTCTGAGTCCTGCAGCCCCTCCAAGTCCCAGAGCAGTGCTTAGACCCCGTATGAGACAGCCATCATTTCACCTGGTTTCTTCCAACCTCTTTTTCCCTTCCATCGTGGCTCAAGCCCCAAGGCCAGGTCCCTCCCACCCAACGGTAGGGCTAATGCCTTTATTAGTGGAAAAAAACCCAAACCACTGCCGGCAAGGACCAAAGACCTCCTGTGCTTAGCCGAGGCAGGGGGACAGTACACGAGCCCAGATCCAAGGTGATGCTCAGCCCCTCCTCAGTCAGATGAGTCCAGACTATCGGTCAGCCCAGAGCAAACCATGGGAAGAGAAGGACCTAGGATGCCAGTGGATTCACTGCTCCAGGTGGGAGCTGACATGGGGAGCACAGACCCCATTCCATGACACAAGGCAGGCGTTCGGAGGCAGTGCTGCCCAAAAGGCTCCAAGGACAGCCTGGAGCTGATGGTCACAACCTTGGGGGACATGATGGGCCAGGTGTGACTTGACCTCTCTGGCCACTGTTCCCTTCAGGTGTTTCAAGGGCTGCAAGGGAGCACATCAGCAGAGCTCCAAGCAGCGTGTCCAACCCAGCGAGCACAGGGAGGAGAAGAAAGGGAGCAGGATGTGCCGAGTGGCCTGCCAAGTCCCACTGCAGTGCAACTCAAAGGGCAGCTGTATGTTCTGCATCGCACTGGGAGCCTTGCCATCACCTCCTCCCAGCAAGGGCCACAGCACACCGGCTCTTGCCCCACAGGATCTCCCCTGCTCTCAGCACACTGCTATTCCTCTGAAGCCCCAAGTTAAATGGGGACCTCCCAAAGGCTCGATGGAAACTCGGATGCACCTGGATCCACCCGAGTGGGACAGTGAGGAAATAAAAGTAAATAAAAGGAGGAAAACGGAGGCCCCGGGGAGGACTCCTCGGTACTCACGTAGAGGCCGGTGTGCCCCGCCCCGAAAAAGGGGAAGGGGACAGAGAGGGGCCGCAACTCGGAGCCGCCGTCGTCCTGCTTCCTTGTGGCGGCGTCGCCCTCGGCGGGCCCGAAGGGGTAGAAATCCGCCAGCGGCACCACTCCGCCCGCCCGCAACAGCAGCCACTCGCCCAGGGCCACCAGCACGGCCCAGCCCGCCAGGCCCCGCATGGCCGCCGGGGACCCGCCGCTCTCCTGTTCACGCCGGCACCGGCCCCCGCGGCATGGCGGGGCAGGGGAAGGGCGCCCGTCCTCGGGCACAAGGCTCACAGATGGCGGCGGCCGCTGCCGGGAGCGCAGCGCTGTGGGGCTGGGGCGCGGAACCGGCGGCTCAGGAGCGCTCGGCCGCTGCAGCTCGGAGCGCCGCTGCCGCACCGGGCGCCTTCACCCCACCAGCCCCACCCACAGGGGTGTTGATTTGCATATCCCTGGGAGGGCAGCCAATGGGTGCTCGGCGCGCCGGGAGGGCGGTGGCAGGGGGCGGGATATGCAAATAATCAGGGGGGTCCCCGCGAGGGGCTGCGGTCCCTCGGTGCAGAGCTGGGGCGGAGCGGGGACCCCACGCAGGGACCCCCCGTCGCGCTCCCTCCTCCCAAGCCTTCCGCGGAGGGACCCAACGGCAGCCCCATGCCCTACACGGGGAGGAGTGGGGATGGACACGCCGGGTGCAGAGCCCCCATCCAAGGATCCATCTCCCCTGGCCGCAGTTGAGCAGCGGGTCCCCTCTGCTTCCTTAAAAACAGGGACTGGAGGGAGGAAAATGTGGAAGAGGGAAAAAAAAAAGAAGTGTTATATGCTTTTTTTTCCTTCTTTTTTCCCTTCTTTTTCCTTTTTTTTTTCTTTTTTTTTTTTCAGGTGCTAAAAATATTATCAGGAAATTCTTTTCAGGAATGCCATGTTTAAAGTTACGCTCCAGGCTCAAGGGCCTCTTTGTTTCCACTGGAGGAAAAAAAAGAAACAACATACCCACCCCACATCTATCGCCAGCAAATGGTTTTATCAAGCCAGAGTTCCCACAAAACTGTGGGGCTGTCCCCCAGGAGACCCCAATGGAAAGCATCACTGGGTTTGATCATTAATTCATAGTTAATGACTGGTGGTACTGCTGGGCAGGTGTTGGGCTGAGGGACTGAGTCGAGGGGTGGGGAAGGGAGGATGCTCAGTGTCCCCAACCCCTTCCCCTCCCACCTCCTGGTGTCCAACCAACCCATCCTGCAGCAGGAGCATCCAAGGTGCTCAGGCACAGCGAGGGAGTGGGGAATATGAGGGGGAACTCCATCATTCCGCCCTATCCATGGCTCTGGGAAAACCGCAGAAAGCTGTCGCCTGCCCCTGGTTGCTGGGATGGTGTCAGAATCCATTCCCTGGCTCCAGAGGTTTTCTGTGTTATTCCACACCCCTGCTGTATAAATATCCTCTGCTGTAACAATTGCGAGGTACAAATTGAAAAGGACCCAAGGAACAAATTATGTAAAGAGCAAAGAGCAGCAAACAGCAGTGGGACTGGGTTAGGACCAGCTGTGGACACTGGCATGGAACGTTTGCCTCACCAAGGGGACCAGCTCTGCCATTGGTGTGAAGGAGCTTCCAAAATCCTTGTGTAGTGCTGCCGGCTGCCAGGATCATCACCTCTCTGTAGAGCAGGGAAACTGAGGCGTGGGGGTGGAAGGCCAAGAGCAGGGCTGGGCACAGGGGGGACCTTGCAGGCATCAGGGATGCAGCACCCAGGGCAAAGCTGCAGGGCTCCGAAACGCACATGGGGCAGCTCTGCACCCCTGGTCCCCCACAGCTCCAAGACATGCTCCCTCCTGGAGTGGCCCTTGAAGCTAGACTCCAAGATCTGCCCAACCCTTTGAGATGCCGGAGGCACCTCGGCTGGCTCCAGGACCAAATATCGTGCTAGCAGCCAAGCCCTGCTGCTAAACATAGTGAGGTGTCCCTGTCCCTTTAAAAATCTCCTGGAAGAAAATGTTAAAAGGAAAAAAAAAAAAAAGAGGGAAAAAAAAAAAGCTAAATCCAAAATAAATAAACGGCCACATCCGGATTTCTCCCCTGAGACACTAATAAAGGCTTTATGAGTTTGATATGAATTACCCTCCCTGGCCATTTACAGCTGATCTTCTGGAAGGCATTAGGCTGCTCTCCCCTTTCCTGGCCTGGGGGATGCTGGAGGGGGAAACACAGTGGGGGCACCGCCACCCCCTCCATACAGCCCATCTGAGACCCATCTCTTTTAGGGAGCAACTGGGGTCTTCCAAAAATCTGGGGGCTTTCCCAGCCTTGCCGTGCCGTGCCATTCCCCACTGCAAGCTCAGCTCACAAGGAACATGGGGACATGGTGGTACCGACCTGACTCCTGCCACAAGCAACTCCACAGGGGCCATCCCTGGGTTCCTGCCAGTGGGTTTTCCCTTCAGGGACAGGCAGGGCAGGCAGCAGCCACCCCGAGTGTGAGGATAGGATTTTCTTCCAGGCAGGCTGTGCATGGGAAAGCAGTGCTATGCTACCCCTGCGCTGTCCCAGTCCAGCTCCCCAGGACGTTAAATTGAAAGCAGCAAACCGAGTAGGGAAAACAGCTGTGGGCCCCGGCCAGCAGCCATTTCCTCTGGGCCAGGAGCTGGAGCCGGTGCGAAGCCGGGCTCTGTGCTGGGAAGGCTGGGAGGAGCACAGTGGGAAACAGCCCTTTCCCTGCACCATCTGGCCAAGCTCTGGCCACTGCCACCATTGCCTGCTCCTTCTTCAGGAGCAAATGCCCCTTTCCTCTGCCCGCAGCTGCTTTTAGGGTGCCCAGCTTTTTTGGTTGCCTCCAAAATGGATCGGGACCCACCCAAAGGGGTGGGGTTGGCGGGGCTGTGATGCTGGGGTGAGGACTGTGCAGGTCCAGGGGCATCCCAGGTGCTCATCCCAGGCTTCCCTTGCCCTTGCTGGCATCCACAACCAGTGATGCTCCTCAGCAAAACACCTTGGTGTGGGGCCCAGCAGCATCTGGACCTAATGCTTCCTTTTGGGCTGTGTAGGTACCTGGGCAAGCGGGTTGAAGAGGCCTCTGGACACTGGGCACACTGCTGTGCAAGCTCACACACTGCAAAACTTCACTGGAGGGACAGGCAGATGTCTCCTCCAGGAGCAAGGGATGGAGGCAGAGGCCTTTCAACTGACCCCAAGCCTGTGTTTCCTTAGCATCACAGCACCGGGGTCTCCCGCTGCTTCCCACAAAAGGCAGCCCTGGAACGGTCACAGAGCCCTACCCACACCCTTCCCCCCAGCCAGGCCCCCCATGTTTTTGAGGGGAAACGTGTGGAAAGGACCAGAGGGAGCTATTAATGATCCAGAGAGCGTTCAGCACGGATGCTTTCGGGCGGAGGGGCCTGCAGGTCAGCACATGGTTTAGATTTGGCCTTCCCCCTCCCTTCAGCTAATTAGGCTGAGCACAAGAGAGCATTCCCCACGGATGCTGAACACGTGCGCGGCACAATCATCACCTCCTGCGGGGGTGAGGGGGTGAAGAAGGCTCCCAGGGGGGCGTGAAGCAGGCAGGTACCCCAGGGAGGTACATGGGAATTTGGGGGGGAGGGAAGGAGCGAGGTTTTAATGAAGGGGTTTGAACTCGTTGTCTGGCCTGGGTTCAAAGAATGCAAGAACAGGAATCACGCGCATAAGTGCGGGTGGTGGGAAGGGGCTGGCGGGCAGCCAGGAGGACCGAGGTTACTGCAACACAGGGCTCCGCTCTCCCTGCGCTGCCAAGCCCACAGCAGTGCCCGCCTCTGCCCTCCAGCTCTGCAGGACTATGGGAAAAGGGGGATCCTTTCCTCTCTTGCACCCCCTTACCTCTCCCCAGTACCCAGAGACACCCCCAAACTGTGTGGTGGAGGAACCTGGGGGGCTGTGTGTCAGCTGAGCTATGGCCGAAAGGTCACTACTGGGTAACAACTGTGTCCCCTACCTTGCTCCAGTCATGAGAGCCCCAAGCAAGCAGAAAGAAAACGGGGCTGGGGGCTCCAGGAGCTGCCATTTTGAGGCTGTTCCCTGTCTCCTTGCGGATCAGCAGCTTGCACCTTCTTGGTGGTGCTGGAGGGAACGCAGTGCCACACGGACACAGCTGTGGCTATGTTGGCAACTGGTGACACATGTAGATGGGGATGTGAGACAATTTAGATGCATGCAAATGTCATTTCGTGGGGGAAACCCTGGCCCAAAGCTCTCACCCCTTCACTGCAAAGCCAAGTGTTTGAAATGCCAAGGGCACTGCTGGCTCTGGAGGGATGGAGATGCCGCTGGGGAGTATCCCTGCCCCCCTCCCCGGCACCAGGAGCCACCCTGCAGCTCAGCTGCCACCCTGTCACTCCCCATGACAGTCACCAGCCTGGCCACACAGCCTGAGGAGTACAGGGATGCAGCACTTCAGCCAAGGATTTCTCCGGCTCCTGGTGGGGTCCCGGTGTAATGGACAGTGCCAAAACCAGGATGTGAGTCTGAAACTGGTGCTCAGTGAAGTCCTGTCCCTGGCTGGGGCTCCTGGCAGCTGGCAGCTTGAGTCGATGCAAATGAAAGCCACCCACTGCCATGGTCCCCAGATCACATGGATGAAGATCTCAAACCTGCCGTGAACCCACAGCAGCAAGTCCAGCAGCTCGCAGGGCCGGGGCCATCCGTGAGCACCTCCAGCATCGCAGCGTGGTGTCGGAAAGCAACACCGGATTTCCCAATCCAGCTGAAAGCTCTTCAGATGTTCTGCTGCTTTGATTATTTGACAGACCATGTTTTTTAAATTATTCTTGTATAAATATTTACGCATTTTTACAAGAACCATGCTTTGAGCAACAGGCCATGGCAGAGGAAGGGCCAGAGGGGAGGGGGCTGGATGCTGGATTGCTCCATCCCTGTTTTGCAGGTCAGCTGGGGGTTGAGCAGGATGGGTGGTGGGGGATGCTGGGTCGCACCCATGCCCGGGCCCTGGCAATGCACACTTGGTGCTGACAGCTCCCTCCCAGACAAGAAGTGACTGGCTGGTGTGATCCTGCCCCTTCCCCTCACTCCCAGGCTTTCCCCTCCCAGAGGAGCAGAGCCTGGCCAAGCACTGGGTGGGCTGGGAGCCAAACAGCCTGCTGTGGGGTGCACATTGCCAGCTGTTGCTGGAGCCCCATGAAGCCCCACACACGTCCCAGGCCCTGTCCCTGGTCTCGTGCCTGGCCCCTTTGCCTGGCCAGGTCTGATAAACACCTCCTGCAGCCACCCTGAACCAAGAAAGCCCCTTTGCTGCCCTGCCACTGGGCAGCAAGGCAGGGACATAGCTGCTGGCAGGATGGAGACCACTGCACTGCTCCCCACAGCCACCCTGGGTACAGCTCCTTTGTCTCCCACTCCAGCATTGCACCCCAGCACAGCCTTTGCATCCTGGACCAGGTCAAACAGAAGGTGGTGGGTGCCAGGAACCCCTGTGTGCATCCCAGAGAGAGAAGGGGATGGATGGGGTGGGAGGCTCTGAGGGCCATTCCAGCCCCTTACCTGCTCCCAAAACCCTGGGGCCAGGGCTGCATGGGCAGCGGCTGCAGAAAAGCCTCCTGCTGTCATGGGGACCCTCACCGCCAGCCCCATCCTGCTCCCCAGGACTGTTGCTGTGGTTTTTGGGAAGGATGAGGGTGAGCTTCCCCCCTCCCCCACCCACAGATGGGATCCACAACCCAGGCTTGTGTTTTCCGCCGAGCTCAGCAGAAATTCACTCAGAAGGTCAGTGACCAGAGAAAGGGACGATCCATCATTAAATAAATTGTTTTCATTTCCCAGGATAAAGGGGAGGAAAAGGGGGTGGAAGGGGGGGGGGTGGTGGACTGGGA
>WTXV02043353.1:0-36931 GCA_009823435.2 Nymphicus hollandicus | reverse complement strand
CCAATAATAATAATGATAAGGGAAATAACAAGGGAAGAGAACACAACTGCTCACCACCCACTGACCGATACCCAGCCCAACCCGAGCAGTGAGCTGGGCCTTCTGGGTAACTCCCCCAGTTTATATACTGGGCATGATGTGCTGTGGTATGGAATATCCCTTTGGCTAGTTTGGGCCAGGTGTCCTGTCTCTGATTCCTCCCTGCTTCTTGTGCCCCTCTTCACTGGCACATGCATGAGACTCAGAAAGTCCTTGATCAAGTAAACATTACTTAGCAACAACTAAAAACATCAGTGTTATCAACGTTGTTCCCAGGCTGAAAGTCAAAACCACAGCACTGCACCAGCTACTACGAAGGAGAAAAGTGACTGCTGCTGCTGAACCCACGACACTTCTTGGAACCCAGTCTAAATTTACCCTCTGTCAGGTTAAAACTATTGCTCCTTGTCCTGCCACTACGTGCGTTGGTAAAAAAACTTCTCTGTCTTTCTCCTAAGCCCCTTTTAGGTACTGGAAGCTGCTCTAAGGTCTCCCTGGAGCCTTCTCTTCTCCAGGCTGAACAAGCCCAACTCAGCCTGTTTTCTTAGCAGAGGTGCTCCAACTCTCTGATCATCTTTGTGGCCCTCTTCTGGACTCACTCCAACAAGCCCGTGTCCTTTTTTATGTTGGGATCCTCAGAGCTGGACACAGTACTGCAAGTGGGGTCTCATGAGGGTGGAGTAAATGGGAGAATCACCTCCTTCAACCTGCTGCTCCTTTTTATGCAGCCTAGGATATGACTGGATCTATATGTTACAAGTGCACATTGTCAGCTCATGCCCAGTTTTTCATCCACCAGTATCCCCAGGTCCTTCTCCTCAGGGCTGCTCTCAGTCCATTCATCCCCCAGCCTGTATTGATACTGGTGATTGCCCTGACCCAGCTGCCAGACTTTGCACTTGGCCTTGTGAAACTCATGAGCTTCTCATGGGCCCACTCCTCAATCCTAATAGCATTCTAAGATCATGTTCCTTTATTCTGTTGTTTCTTATCTGTTGTAGATGCTTCACTGATCATCAGAAGGTACAGCATTCACTGGGCACTCTTAAAGCAGAATAATGATTCCCCTCCCTCATCCCATGCTCTAATTTCACTAGCATCAGACAGTGCTAAAGCACATAAAACAGCAGGGAAAGACAAACTGTAAATGTATCAGTTCTCATAATTACAGCATTTCTCCTTTGAGTATGATTTTTCCTCAGTGACATGAGGTTACTAATTTGCTCTGGTTCTGCAATGAGCGCACAGGCTTTCAGAGCTCACTATTTTCACTGCAGAAACTCTTCTCCAACAGCAACACAAAATTCCAAACAGAAGAAAGCTGACAGCAGGGAGGGAGACCATTTTCTGTAAGGGAAATCCTTTAGTCATTTGCTGTACACTTTCGGAGTAAGACTCCCTCTTGTCGTACATTGCATTACATAATACAGTGTATTCAGCTGATGAAGTGTAACAAGCACAGACTATGGAACAGCCCATACTTGGAAGATGTGTTTGCCCTCTATGAATGCTACTCAAGGAACCTCACACAGCTGGGCTCTGAGCACGCTGAAGCTGGCTCTTCTAAAATCCTGCGTCTTTGTCCTACTACTGGTCTTCAGTGTGCTCAGCAGGATCTTAAACTCCTCAGTGTTGGCTGTATCCAAGGCTAATAATGGTGGTTATGTTGTTGAGTCTTCTCATTTTATCAGCAGCAAACCAGGCAATGAGTTGTTCCTTGTCAGCACATCTAGCATCTGCAGCAGAAAGTGGTCCTCAATGCGTTCCAGGAATCTGATGGATGACTTGTGCACTGCCGTATTGTTTTCCCAACAAGTGTCTGGGTAACTGAAGTCATCCATGAGGAGCAGGTTCTGTTGGCCTGAAAATTCATTGAGCAGCCAAAATAAGGTTTTTTTTGTTATGCTCAGGTGTCTTGCAGAGAAACAGAAAATAGGGACTTGTGCAACTTGTGTTTTTCTACTGTAAACTTGAGATGTTTAATGCTTTGACTCTAGAGTTGCTCATCATTTTATATATCTATATTTTAAGAGCTTAGTGAAAACTCTGGTATAGAAATAACGAATTACAGACATTAAAAAAAAAAAAAAGAAAAAAAAAGAGAACTGCACAGAGGAACCATCAGTAAGTTCAAATCATGAATGTAAACTGTTTATACCTGACACAGGGTCCTGTGTCCTGGGCAGGGTCAGAGGAGCCCTGGAGGGACTGGGCAGGGATAGTCAGGGTTGGCCGTGCCCTCAGGAACATGACAACCACAACACAGCCTTTGTTCAGAGGAAAAGCCCTCTAATCTACTAACAGTACTGTCTTTGCCAACCAAGCTTTCATTGGTAGGCTGGGGAATCCTGATCCCCTGGCTGGGCATGCCTATGCCTAGGAGCATACCTGTCCACCCATGTGCAGATAAGCCCTAAAGAACCCTGAACATCTCATGCTCAGAGGCTGCTGAACTTGAGCCAGCTTTGACCCAAATGCTATGCAGTTCAGCAGAGGTTTGTAACCAGACAGATTACTTGTGTTGAAGGAGAATGGCCCCACCAGAGCCCAGGGCCATGCTGAGGAAGCTGTCTGCCTCCAAGGTGGTTGTGCAGCAGCCCTGAGTGCAAGTGGAACAAGCTGGAGTTCGTCAAGCCCCACCTAAGCACAACTGCCATAAGTTATGGCCTGAAGTTGCATAGCTCAGCATTTAGCTGGTTTTTAGATACTTCTGAAATAACATATTTAAGAGAAGTGCAGTTTACTGAGACTTCTTGTTTTAGTTAGCATCACAAGAGGCGATTCTGTAACTGACAGAATTGACAACATTAGATTGCAATCTGTAAAAAGTACTTTTTCCACATAGCCTCAGAACCCTAAGTGGACACATCAGAAGTTGTATGTTGTAGCTTTTAAATCATAGTGTTTGGCATTGATTTAGAAAAGCCTCTGCACATTAAAGGATATAGGGTTTTGCTACTTGCAAGCACTACATTCTCTGTATTGTAGTCATAAATGGACCAAGTCATGCTTTTGCTTCTAATGGATGTGTCTACTTTTCTGAAGCAATTCCCCCTGTCCTTTCATGCACACAGTACATTGTTTTGCATAGTAGAATCAGTGGAGCTGGCATGCACAAACTAGATTTCTTTCAAGAGACACTAACCTGAAAGATAAACTGCAGGAGCACACCTAATGTACTCCAGCAGCTCCAGCACTCAGTCTCTGGGAGCAGTCTGAAGTAAAAAACAATAAACCCTCAAGTGTGTTGTGAGGCTGTAGCACCAACTGCCTCATGCTGTAGATCCAGTAAGCAATGGGTACATTGGTCCCTGATCCTTGCTAATGTAAACAGAGTCTATACAATCTTCTAGTTGGGGTTTTGACCAAATTTCACCCTTTAAAGATGCAAAGATACTTTTCATACAGAAGTTTGTAGTATGATATATTTAGAATTCATATTTCCATACAAGATAATGTAGGTTGTATGTAATTTTCCTCACATAAAATGGTTTTAAACAGTGCTATATTCTACTGCCTTGCCATCTCATATGACTGCTTTAAAGAACACAATTCATATTATCTTATTTCCCATTTTAGGTTCCTTGATGCATTTATCTTTTATTTATCTCAGTATTCCTCAGAGTATTTCTAGAATTACAAACAAGAAACTACCAAGTGACTAGTCTGTTACTTTCATCAGTAAGAAATCATGTAAAATTTGGTATATAACTTCCTGAAGAAGGTGGGATGAATGTTCTGTAAGTCCTTTGGCACCACAGACTGGCTGAGCTGAGAGTTTCATGTGACATAATACATTTTTCCATGTAAATGCAAGGAATTAAAAAACACAAAGGAATCTAGGTTTCATCCATGTCGTCACAAAGTCTGGTAAATGCATTAGCTAAGGGCAATGATTAATTCAGCACTCATGTAAATGAAATGTGCTGTCAAAGTAATTTTTAGTCTCAGTCCAAGTATAACTTCATCATCAGCTGTTGGTAACAAGTAATTTCTTAATTTTGATTATTTCTCATCCACATGCTCACTAACATATTAACTACTCTGCATTATCACAATAGTGCTCTTTTAATACAAATGCACCAGTGTTTTCATAACACTACCAGAACATTTTCCAGCAGCAATGTACTTCTCTTCAGATATGATCTCATGACTAAATTATTTCTCGCTGCTGCCACATACACCCCTAGGTCTTCTATGTATTTTTCTTAATGGGTGAACATAAATTCTACCATACGGAGAGAAGTAAAATATGTCTAATAGGGAAGAAAACACATCTCTCAAAGGGATTGAGGCAGGAAAAAGAAATGCTGCTCAATTACTGACCTCTCTACCCTGTCTCTCATTTATCTTTGTTCTGTCTCTATATAATTACACATGACAGACGAATGAAGTACAGCATTTCTAAATAACGCTTATTGCGCCAGCACATAGGAGGAACAAAATAAGGGACACCATTTTCATGATGCCTAAAAACAAGAGCTCAAAAAAGAGAGCTAGTGTCACACAACATAGAATAGGAGAATCCTTGCAGAATGCACCTATTTGCTTGTCAGGCTGCAAAGACATTTTAAAAATGTAAAATTGAGAGAGTAGCTGTTTCTAAACTGTACAATAGCTTTCTGCGTGCTTGTTTCCACTGAAAATACTGTTAATGCAGTGTTAGCACTTAAATGGCAAGAACAACCTTGCAATTTAATACGTTCCCCTTACTTTGCTACTAACAACTCCTCTGGAGGTCGAAATATTCCTTGGGGAAAAAAACCCCAACAATAACAAAATAACACAAGTCTCACAGAGCTACAACTCAATACTGTTAATAAATAGCAAAGCACCTGGCAAAACATTGGCTGGAAGAGTGGAACCTGGTGTGTGTGTGGGAGTATTACTATTATTTTTCTCACCAAGCCTTATTTCAAGACAATGTTTTAGTCAATCAAACTATCTATGATTTCCCAGCTAACTAGATCATTGGCTGAGATTTCTGTGTAAATTTTGCTTCATAGCATCACTGCTGGGATAGAAATTGCAGCTTCTAAAATGGGAAGAACCAACATATGCAAGTGCTGCTGTTGTAAACAGTGTGGCAGAGGAACTCAAGGCTTGTTTTGAAACTATATAAAGCTTGTTTTGAAACTATATAAAGCTTGTTTTGAAACTACATAAAGCTTGTTTTGCCACATTAACACCAACTGGAGGTGCAAAACCTCATGACCTCTGACAGCAGAACCATTTATTCAGTCAGGCATCTAAAAAGGATCAGACATTAAAATCTGCAAGTATTTAAATCTGAGGATTGTCTGGGGTCTCTAATAATAAACCACCAGACACTTGCAGTCATGTGAAATAGCTCAGCCATGCCAGACAGGCCATAATGTCACTGGCATCAGTCTGTGTTTCTGTTTGTGCACTCAGATTTGCCTAAAGAATATGCTCCATGAAACTAGAAGAAACAAATGCTGGTTAGAGGAGTCAGAGCCTGGAGGAAAGCCAAGGAATTAGTCTATCCACAGAAAATTAAATTCCTAACTAAAGTCACAAAATCTGGGCAAACATGGATTAGTATGAGAACTGGATTAGCATGAGAAATATGGAGTCCCTTTGTACGCTGTCTTTACACCAGCACAATACATAAAGCTATAACTGTGCTTGCATTTTATATCAGCAGATGGTTGAAAGGTTATGTCAATTTCTCTATTTACACACACAAGTCTAGTACTTATATTGAAAATAAATGGACGATTTAGACTTATAAGCCCTGAAAAAAAAATGCATTCCACAAAATGATCTCATTAAGAAAATCCTAGGCCCTCAGAATTTAGGTATTCAGCAGTGTTGACTGCATCTTGTAAAACCTAAGGCAGAAGTGTTCTCTATGAGAGTCAGCATATCCTCTTCTTGAGCAGTCCTTTAAAACTATGGCCAAAGTATTTTAAAAAGATAACTAATGTAACAGGATTTATAGTTCACAAAAAGTCACACATGCACAGTTATAGGAAACACTTTAAAGAAATTATTCACTATGATTTTTCTACACTAGATTATTTAGTCTAGTATTGATATAAAAAAAAAAGAGAAAGACATTAGAAATTTATTTGAAACCAAATTGCAGATATTTGTACTAATCTGCAGAATCAATCATGGGGAAGAGGTTGATTTTATGAATGGAGAACAAAATATATGCTGTTTTAATAGTGAACATTTTGTATTGGCATGAGAAATATGGCATAATTGTTTTCTCATATGCTCAGGAACAAGCCATAATTGACTGAAAAAAGTACAGTAAGTTGGAAGAACAAAATGAAAACCATTTCAGAAGAGCAGCAGTGGCTTGCAATTGCTCCCTGACTAGACAACACCTTACTTGTTATTTAGGCATTATTATAAGTCTGCCAAGGACAAACGGTCCAAGGAGGTCATTCCTTCTTTAAGGCCAGTTTGGCTTTTCTCCTGTACTGAAACAGTGGGTTGTATTTTATAATGAAAAGGAATCCTGCAAAACCACTTAAAAGCACTGGTTCTTAGTGTGTTCTTCAGTCTAGACTGTCTTGTCTACACCGAACTGCTAAAACATGAGTAACAGCCTTTTTAGAGACTCATAGAGTTATACGTCAATAGGGCCCATTACATCATCTAATCTGACCTGCAAGATATCAAAAGACCTTACATTTCATCCACTTATTTCTGTATTAAGCCTAATAATCTATTTGGCTAAAACTTTTATTCCAGAAAGGCAACCAAGCTTGGGCTGAACATGTGAAGAGACAAATCTATGCCTTCATCAATAGTTAGTTCCAATCTGTGATCAAAAATGGTGTCTTATTTCTTGTTCGAAGGCATCTATCCAGATTCTGCTGCCAGCCACCGGTATTTATGTATTTCACCATTAATATCTTAGTGACTCTAGTATTCATTATCCCTGCACCCCCACCCCCAAGAAACCTGCATATTTGTGAAGAATCACCTCTTGGTACATTCTTTTAATTAAGTCTTTTTTCTTCCTAAAATTATTTTTCTGTGTCTCTTCCATTGTTTCAAATGTCCTTCTGAGAAAGCAGATATCAGAAGAACAGTTGCCTAACACTGTGCTACTCTTATGTGTGTATAAATTCAATGATCACATAATCCTTCCTCTGTGTGTTTATTCTGGCAATTCTTGCCAAGTTAAAAGAACACTGTCACCAGTCTCTTTTCACAGCCACTCTTCCCAGGATATGCTACCTACTTGATAACTTGCTTTTCACAGTCCAGCATATGAATGCCCTGTCTTTGTCAAAACGACTCATCTTAAGTAATCCAAATTCCAGTGTAGGACTGTCTTGATGATTACTTAGTCTTCTTCAGTCCTTGGAGCAATATGTTGAGCAGTAAATTTTTGCTCCAAGTCACACAGAAAATGTTGATTGGACTAGATCTGAGGCAGATTATATATAAACACAAGACTTAGAATAACATTTTCTCACCAACAACTGCCTTATAATATGCCAGTTAGAATTCATTCTATGTTACATAAAGGCTTTCAAAGCCACAAGTTGATTGCAATCTGTGATTACCATCACCTCCCAAACTAGTAATTGCAAAGCAAAACATGAGACTGGTTTGACAGGTAATGTTGGTGTAACTAGCCTTGATCAAGCTTGTTCAGATCAATCTTCCTGTGCATTTTTAACATCGTCACCACTCTCCCAATTTTTGAAACTTCCTTGGTATTATCAGTATTTATTTTCAAAGCATGGCATTACGCCAAAGATTTCCTTTGCCACATATTCAAGTATGTGGTCAATGCAGCATTCAGTTCAAGACAGACAGATGGAGTGATGTTTCTGCATAATTGTCTCATCCAGCCTGGGTAATAACTAAGCTGCCTATTTTGTAAAAAGGTCACAGATGAGCCGTGCTTGAGAGCTGTTGGTCCTCCAGCATCTCCCACAGTTTCTGCGTGTGTTCAGAAAAGGACACTTCTCACACTTCCACTACCCACAGCTCACATGGATCACTTCCTCCATCACAGTACAGAGAATGTGTCTCCTAGAGTCTTAAGCCATCAAGAATGACAAAACCAAGAACATACTTCTAATAAGGAAACAGTAATTGAATCAAAGACTAATATGCACACTCTAAGCTGGATGTCAATCACACAAATGGTGCTTGCAGTGAAGACACACCCTCAACAAGCACAGAATAGAGCAAATCCTCAGCTTTGTCCAAGTCCATCTCCTTATCCACAGGCTCAGACTGCAAGGAAGTCAAAAAGACTAGTCTCCCTTACCAAATCATTAATAATTAATACACCCAACACAGAGCAACTGCGTTCCTTTGGTTCTGTGTCAAGAACAGGCCTGATATCAGTGCAGCTGACTGGACCCAGCAGGTGGGAATTAACTTTTCCTCACAGCTGTGGTAGGTTAAGGTCACCCTTTCTTCCCCAGTGCACCTAGAGTCAGGGCTATAATTGATAGGGCTGTAGGTGGTACTCCACCTATAGTAGGTGCTAGGTCTGTAGGTGATGCTCTGGCAATAGGTAGTGCTACACACACACACCCCCTCACACACTCTTATCAGATAGCCTGTACCAAGGAGCAGGCTTAGGTTGCATATTAGGATTTTTTTTTCCCCCCAAAAGGGTTATCAAGCACTGGAATAGGCTGCCCAGGTAAGTGGTGGAGTCACCATCCCTGGAGTTATTTAAAAGACATGTAGATATGATGCTTAGGAGCATGGTTTGTGGTGGGCTTAGCAGTGCTAGGTTGATGATTGGACTCCATAGTCTTAAAGGTCTTTTCCAACCTGAAGGATTTTATGACAAGAAGACATAAATAAGGTTCAGGCTGTTCATTTACACTGGACCTGTGTCAGTTCCCGTTTTGTTTTTCTTTGCTTTAGCCTCAGCTGAAACAAAGCTGTTGATATGAATGGCAGCAGGAAATGAAAGGTGACTGCTTCAAGGAGGAATTCTTTACAGCAGATGTTTTTTAAATAAAGTGGGGTTTTTTTTCATCTAATGCTTTTAGCAAGCTCTAAGGAAGTCAAAATCTGTTCTGTATATATAAAAATTCAGCTTTGTGAAAAGATGTATTTTTCTTCTGATTTTCTTTTACTCTGTATACAATTTGGGGGATTTGTCTTCTATCTTTTCATTACAGGAGTGTTTCTAAAACAGGATTCACTGATTCCTAATGTTTCTTACCTAAGGAGTCGCAGAGCAATTAATGATTTGTTGGAAGAGGAAAATGTTATTTTTTGAGTAAGTTTTTTACTCCACAGGAAAAAAAAAAAAAAAAAAAAGGAAATTAATGAGAGAAAACAAAAGAAAAAAATCTGTCCAGTTACTGTATCTTGCTGAGAGCTGATAAATCGTTCTTGACAGCCTAATTGTCAATAACTAGTATTCATTTTTTGAGTAAGTTCTTTGAGATAGGTTAAGCTCCCCTGGAGTCCCTAAATCCCTTGCAGAGCACTACCAGAGAATCTTACTATGAAGTCTGTCAAAGAGGAACATGGTGCAGCAAAACCCCAGTGATAAATGTTCTAGCACCAGGCATCTGCAAGAAAGGTAAAACAAAATCCATGGAACATCTAAAGACTTTCTTTTGCAGTGATATGGCATTTAAAACTGTTTTAGGAAAATTAGTTAATTTAACCAGGAAGTCAGGTAAGAATTTTAATTCTGCAAAATATATAATAACTCAAATTATAATACACCCAGTACATCAGAACTAGTATCCTTCAGATTGATGAATGAACAGAAACATTATGAATGATCATTATGATGAATGAACAGAACAGTATAGGCTGAAATCAGAAGATAATCTTATAGAACAAACCCTGAGTCCAGGGATGCTATGTAAAGCCCTGGACAACATTTATGTCTCTAAAGAATTAAGGAATCCACTTGAAAATGTCTGTGCTGTCTACAACAAATTTTTTGATCTGCAGTTGTTTTCAGTAGAAAACTCTTATTTGATTAGAAAGATATTCTGAGTGATAAAGGACATATATAACCATCTTCCATTTCATTCAAAAAATGTTGTCTGAGAATTTAATTGTCTGTTTTGTAATTTACAGATGCTTTTATTACAGTGCATAAAACTTCAAAGTTTAACCACGAAGCTGAGTTTAACCATGAGATGCTGCAGTAATATACTATTCCACATACCATATATTATGACCAGATGGTTAGAAACCCCTAATTTATTTTAAACACCTGTCTATCATCAGATGCTGCATTCTTGCATACAGATAAATTCTCTGAGAGGATATTAAAACACATCACAGAAATGGCTATCATGATAGAAGTTTTGGACTGCAAAGCAGAGATACAGAAGACAAGTACCAATCAAAAATCTCACCAGTCTTATGAAAATAGACTTATTTAAAGTACTTAAGTACTTTAATAAGGAGCCTGGGCTACCTACTGCATAGTCAGACTTCAGCTTTCCAGCCTTAGAAAATACCTGGGCTCAGTGTTGCAAACTTAACACTCAAGTTGAAGTGAACCCTGACACTCAAATACATCAGCAGAAGACTGTTTGCAAGAAATCAAGGTAATTATCTGGTTTTGATTATGCACCTCTTGTCTAGAAGCTGTATTCTGTGAACTTTAGTCCATCTGAACATTCACTTTGAAAAGAATGATGGAGAAGCCTCTGGACCTTAAAAGCAACAAAACAGTTATTTTCCGTGTAGATTAGGACATATTTACTTGCTGGCCAATGTTGTATTCGTCTACCCTCTAGTGGCAAAAGTACACTCAGAAAACAACTTCAGGGTTTTAAAAATATCACCAGGATTTTAGCCAGAAGATATTTAAGCATTTGGAGGTTCCTAATGAAAGATAAAATGACTTTTTATGCTGAAATAGGAAACCAAAGTACTTAAGGCACCAAAATGAAATAGGATTCCACAAATACTGAACTGTCTACGTCAATAAACCCAGCCTGGAATGAGGGCTGCAGAGAGTGTGCATTAGTAATAGAAAATGAGGCATGACTCAAATAACTGCTTGTTACTTAGTTCGTAGAGTATTTTAACTATGAATCTTGGGTTGAAAGTGTAATGAATATGCAACACGTTGTTAGCAGAGGCAGAAAATGTTATGGTTTATGCAAGGCATGTGGTTTCTACCCAGACCATTTGACCCTAATGTTCAACCCAATAAATAGGAAAATGCAACCTTAGTTTTTATATTAAAAAGCTTGTTTTCCTGAAGATTAGGTATAAGGCCTTTGTCCATTCATCAGACTAAAAGGTCTGATGTACTGGGTATATTCTAGTTGGATCTATTATATATTTTGCATAATTTAAGTCCCCAGCTGACTTTTTGGATAAATTAAACCAAAGTGCTGGGATAACTGAGATAACTGCCATGCACATGCTGTATACGCAAAATGTGTTAAAATACTTAAAATGTATAGGAGCATACAAATAATTTTATCTTAACTACTTTTTCCTTAATTCACCTTCTTCAGTTGTTGCCTTTTTAGACAATTTCTTCTTCGGAGTTTATAGTATGTTGCAGTAAATGCAATAAAGTTTAGCCGATTGTTAATATCACAGCCTAAATAATAAATGGAAGACTTCCTTATTGGTAGGAACATATGGAAGCTGTCAATATGCTTTGGATCACAGTTGCTGAGTTAATGACTATCTGAAACTTGTACATAAAAGTAATACTGAACACTGTTTATATAATCTTGTCTTCCAAACAGGAAATTGCTTGGCTATGGTAATTAGAATTTCTTCAAATACATTTTTCATACCATTAACAACCTAGTTAGCTCTCTAACGAAACAAATATTGCCCTAATTACTGCATCTTGGACCTGTTTTCCCTGTTAATATTATGTTTTTAATTTTCTTGCATGCATAGACAAATAGATACACAAATGTACCATAATGAAATAAATGAAAAATAATTCACTCTCATAACTGCATAAGAAACATAAATTAGCTTAGAGTTGCTAAGACGTAATTTCTCTAATGTAGAGTTTGTAAAGGAGAAAAGTGAATAGTTGTGTCATTCAAAATCCTGTCTCTGCTTCTAAAAGTGAGGGCAGCCTTCTGGGTGGTCTCCAGGAATGACATGGGGAACTGCAGACATCAGAGGTGAGTCTGCTGAAGTCAGAGTGATATTTGCAGTATTTTTATGTCTACCTAAAAGAAGTTGAGCTTCAAACCACAACGTAATTTTCTTCCTTGTTAACCAGACTAGGAGAGAATGGATGAAGGCAGAGAGAGGAGAGATGTAACACAGCCTCAGTGCTGGCAGAGACAGAAGCCCATGTGAGCAGATATAGTGGGCGTCAGGGCCCAGACATTTTAGCAAATACTGGGACAGCAGGTGAGTGGGGAGGCCAAGCTCTCTGAAACACCAAAAGGTGTCCCCACACAGGGGTGTGGGTAGGAAGAAGGAGCTGGGAAAGGTCAAAACTCTGCTCAGGAAACACATGAATCTCCAGGCCTTCTGCAGTGAAGTGAGCATTTAGGATTAGTGAAGACTCTGAAACAAGGGGCCTTAGGTCAGGGAGTGCTGTTGGTCTGTGGTGGGCCAGGAGGAGAAAGGGTTTGCAGGGTAAAGAAATCTGGGAATGAAGGAAGAGTGTGGAGCCTCTTTGGGTTCTTTATAAAACTGGATGTAGATGTAGCTCGTATTGCTGATGATCAAAAGCTAAGAGAGCCCTAGAGATAAGTGCTGACTTTGGCAACATAACAGAAATAAAGTACCTGGTATTGCTGAGCACTTTGGTTTGGAGAGCAGTTAAGTTATAAAACTACAGGGGAAACTCTTGGTTTGTTTAATATTTTGAAACTGGCCAGTGCTTGTAACACAGTATGGGAAGGAAGAAAGTCTGCAGTTTGTGGGAAATATGATCCTTTTCATTGGTAAACCCAAGCTGGTAAATTCCAGGATAAAACTAAAAATAAAGAGACTCTTAAATGAGTGCTATAGTTAGTAAATATGTGGCATGTATGTTTTCTGTGGAAGTGTTTTGCCAAGTACTAGAGACTTGTTCATTTCAAAATGAAAGAAGAGAACTCTAGTTCTGCTTCTGAAAATGTGCTGAAATGAATGCCAGCTGTAAAGTCACTACTTAAACTTCTGTAATAAGAAAATGAAAGAGAATTCACTATGTCAAGACATTTCTTAATGACTCAATAGATATACATACAAGGAGCAAAAGAAACTTTTTAATTGCATTTGTGGGTATATTCTGTAGTGGTGACCTTCTTCAAGCTACACTTGCAGTAGAATTTAATTCACTGGCCCTTAAAAAGGAGGGTTTACACTACTTAATTACAAACCAATAAAAGCCTAGAGGGAGGGAATGGGTAGGAAAACCAGACACATTAACAGTAAATGTTCGCATGGGGGGAAAGGAATTAAATCTTTAACATCATAAACTGGTAGGTAATTGGTATATAGAGAGCAAAATGTAGTACTTGGCATTTTTATAAGGCTACAGATGTTATAGTATTTGGATTCCAGATCACAACATGTAAGGTACAAGCAAAAATTCCAAGGGTATTTTGATATGTTTGTCTACTCACTTCCTCCTAAGCCTACAGATATGGAAAAAAAATCTCAGGCTTCCTAATCCATTATTTGTTCTATGTAAACCTTCACAGCAAAGCTGTTCCATGGTGGCTTTATTAGGAATGCTCCCACTGCTGATTTCTGGAGCAAAGCTGCATTCCATGAAACTGCAAACAATATCCCTGTGATGAACCTGCACATCTCCTTTCTGCAGTGCTGAGGTCATTTGGGTGCTCAACTGTTGTAATTGTGATGGACGATTTATGTGACTTCTGATTTTAAACAGGCAAGAGGATCTACTCTGAAGGTGATCCTCAGTTCTGAAAGACAAGCGCTCTTTCGCAAATTTGTAATACAAAAATACTATTAAAAGGGACTTTGATTTAGCAAGAACTATTTTTAATCCTCTGTATTTACAGGTTGCTGTTCTTTTTTTTCTCTCCATGTTTTTTTTAGTGGTGACAATTACAATTAGTAGGCTTGAAATCAAAATGTGTCATGGCTTTTGAAATGCTAAACTCAAAAGCTGCAGCTTATGGCAGTTGCCAGAAAAATACTGAAGAGAGTTTTAAGCCAATTTGTGAACTGTAGTAACAAGAAGCAACACGTCTATAAATCTAGAATAGTAACCATTACCAAAATGTACTCCAGGGGTTTTTTTTGACTTTGTCATTGGGTCTGTTTGCAGACAAATATGAGTGTTGTTCTGAACCCTGCAAGTTATATGCAGTCTGTATGCAACACTCGCTCTATGGTATGGCTTCCAGCTTTTTAAGGCATCTCAAGACCTTTTAAGAGTCCACAATTCTGTGGATGATGAATTATGGATTTCCTCTGTCATGGGTTTGAATGATCACTTTCCAGTAGACAGAAAAAATGGCCTGCATATGAAATACTCAAAGTTGTTAGGCTGTTTATTTTACTAGAAATTTATATAATGTCCAATTATTAATAACCATTATTATTAATTGGTAATTAATAAGCTATAGAAACTAAAGCCTCCTATACTTCATCCTGAAAATTTCTGATAAAGTAAAATAGCACAAAAGCATTCCTGACTTCATACTACTCAAGTTTATAAAAACATTGAAAATCTGTGATACCCTGTGGGTGCCTTATCTGGTCTTTATTTAGTGACACTGGTGGCTTGTGTTTTTCCACTATGTTATCTTATAAATTATCATGCTAGACTTATGCTTAGACAACACAGTAATTTTTTTTTTTAATGGAAACATACACTGATTTTTAGATTTCTTTGACAGGTTAGGTTGTGTGCAGGTAATCTGTATAATTCTCTAAGACTTGTAAGCAGAAGCCCTCCAAGTTGAGCCTTAGCAGGAATTGGGGTATCTGAATTACTGCTTTACCCAGGGCCAGGAGTGCACTTTGGAAGTGACTCTCCCACTCACCCCCACTTACCACACTTGGGCATACATTGCAGAGCAGTCCTGGAGTGCACAAGCTAGGTTCTTTCCCAGTGTCGCAAACCTGTGTTGCATGCTCCAGGACAACAGGTAAGGCTCTGCAACTGCTCCTGGGAATTCAGGCCTTGAAGATCTAGTATAAGTCAGAGTTCAAAGAAATAAACCATTTTAGATCAATGTGCAATGACTTTTAGAAAGATAGAGTGTGAATCGAATTACAAAGGATAAGATTTCAAAAATAAATTAGTCACTAGAGGGAGCCTCTTGTCATATGCTAATATTAAACTGCTGGTAACTTTGGCCTTCAGTTCTTAGATGTTGAAGTACTTTAATAGGGTCAGTACTACTTCTTCCAGTACTCAGCTCAAAGAAAATGAGGAGAAAGACAAGCACTTCTGCAAAATTCCCCATCCATTCCACATTCTAAACAAATACAGACTTTCTAAAGATTTCCACAGAGAAAACAGGTAGATCCAGTTAGTGGGAACAGAATTAGCTTTGCCTAGTCCCTTTAAAAATGCTATCTTTAAGTGGCATCAGTGAGAGGCCATTCACCTTTCCCTCCTTCAAACATCAAATGCCAAAATAAGCACAAGTTGTCAGTATGAGAGAAAAGTCCTTATACCACAGGCACTACCCTCCCTCCTTTATCCCCATTGCATGAAAAATGTGCCCATGAGGAAATTCCCAGAAGCCAGATTTCAATGAGTACTATTTACTGTGGTGATCTGCTCTAGTTCTCTCTGTGTTAGAAGAAGCCGACGTACAAAACAACAAAGACATGTTCATGCACTGCAACTGTACACATGCATTCAATTTTCTTCTATACTTTAAATTTGGTAAATAACATAGAAGTTATAGTTTGTGGTTCTCTGGTACAAATACCATAGAATTTGCAAGAAGTCCTAGAAAAACACAAGGAGAATATGAATGCTGTGTCAGAGACCCCATCTGCAAGAGCCTGGCTGGAACTCATTGCAACTCAGACAGAAAATCCAGCACCTCAGAAAGAAGGTGCTTTCTTTTTAGGAAATACACAGCAGCAGAGGGCATCAGACAACAAGAAATCCCATATACCTTAAAGAATCCCGAAGGGCTAAAAGCACGATGAAGGGGAAGGGGAACTGGAAAGGTACAGACTGAGATGCTGTAACACGGATGGGGTTAATGAAGCAAGCGCTGACAGAAGCAAAACCAGACACATTGTTTCTCCTCTGTGTGTTGTCTGTAACCACTCCAGCATGGAAATGTTGGGGTGGGAGACAGAAGGGGAGGGATCATCTATGGTGTTGTAATTTACCTCCACTAGCAACCAACCTGAGCACTGCAATTAATGATGAACCACCAACTTACAACGTCTCCCTTCTCTTTTAAGATATGAAAACAGGAAATTCTCTGTCAGTAAAGCAAGATTTCTGTTTGATAGTACCTCATGCTGTCCCAAAACACTTGATACAACAGGACTCAAAGAAGAAAAAATCAAGAAAGCAAGCATTAGCCAGCATGTAGCTTTAATTTGTCCCTTTAAGTGATGAATAGAAAAAAGGCAGCACTCAGAAATGAAGCCAAATGATTCATTTTCAGGAACAACAAATTCAGGTCTCTTGCCGGCATTTCCTCCCCACATCCTAAAACAGTTTCTCACTGTGTGTACAGAGATGACCTCACCATCACTTCAGGCACTCGGGGCTGCCATGAAGTGAAGATATTTGCTCGATTTTGATTTCTACAGGCAAAGAATTGCTGTTTTGTAAGTACAACAATTTTCTATTTCTGTGTTGGAAAAGTGGGGAGCTTTAAAGGGAACTGTTATTTATAGTGACTTTCATGGGAGTGTCTCAGACTTGAAGGAGGTTCTTCCCTCCCCTTGAGAAACCTGTAGTTGGACAGAAAGTGTTTTAGCTACATCTGTGGTGTTCCCCAGCCTGGCCCTCTCTAGGCGTATGAATGTCGCATTGTGCAAACGGCAGAGGGACGCGCAGCTTTAGGGACTCCGGGATACATTAGACCACCCAGCTGCTTGCAAGCTCTGGTGTAACATGGCTTTCCTGTGCAGAGTGCGCATGATCAGCTAGGGCAGATTTAAGGAATGCCTTCAACAACAGATGTTAGGCACTGTGCTGTAGCAGCAGTTGTTGTGCTGGAATATTTGGAATAGTTTTAAGTCAACCGAAAATAAGTTCACCCTCCAGATTATCAGCTGCCTTCTTTGAGCATAACTTGACCAGGTACAGTATTCCTCCTTTACTCTGTTGGGAACGCAGAGGAAAATTTTAGTGGGCATTTGGAAAATACTTTTTTGTTAGCTCTGTAGATAAAAATATCTTGAGAAACTTTTTAAAAGGTATTTTCCTTTACAACAACATTACTTTCATACAAGGTTATGTATAAAGTGAGAGTTGCAGCGATTTGTTATCATGAGTGTGGCTTTTATTTTATCTATATCAAGTCTACAACATATGTTTTTTTAAAAGACATTTTCACAGACTGAACAGTGGGTACTAGTCTTGTGATAAGTGTATCTGAATGCATCTGAAATTATTAATATTTTCTTTTATGCAAAGTATCTTGAATTGGCATATCGGTATCTTTTAAGAATTTGATAGAAAAGTAAAGACAGACTAAAAACTTTCAATCAGTAAAGGAAAACAGTTAGCAAAATATGAAAAATATGCAAACTATACCCCCCTGAATCATTAAAATGGATGAAGAAAGGGATAAAATCTAAATTGATATGGGAGGATTAAATAACGGGAGAGGGAGGAAAGAGTTTTGCTTTAAGCTGAAGCTGGATTCAATTCAGATAGGAAAGGGGACTCTGCTTGCAGCATGGCTTAAGTGCCACTTCGGCAAAAGTGGTCCCACAAGGTCCTCAAAAAGGCATCCTCTAAACTTCTTGTGAGTAAATCAGTCAGATGCTTGCTGCTGCCCCAGCTGCCAGGGCCCCAGCAAGGAGCTGTACTGCCATGTGGGAAGCTGGGCTCCCCCCAGCTTCTCAGCAAGGGGAGGAAAAGGGCAAGCTGCTTTCACTGCCCCTCTTACTCCACCATAGTTTCTCTGCTAATGTTTCTCTGACTGGACTCCCACCACCTTTCACTAAGCAACAGGCTTGACAAGGATAACATCAGTTGGTGGTTTTTTCTATGCTACAGGCAGCTTCTGAGGAAACTTAGCCTTGAGCTCCAGGCTGTGCTTTGCATCAGTGTATCACTACTGTGAAGTACAGGCAGTTAGTGACAACCAACTACAGAACTGAATTTTAATATTTCCAACTTCCATTTTTTTTTTTATTTCAGCTGTTTTGGAGGCACATAGGATGTAAAAGACAGCTGAGGTGTCCTCCAGTATCTTTCCTATACCTACTTAGGATGCAGCAAAGGCACAAATCTAAATGCAGGAAACTGAGCGTCTCTGTAAACAGCAATGCTGCATCAGCATTGGTGTTTGTAAATAAGTACTTAGAGCTGTTTGGATGCCAATTTTCTAAGTATAGAAATTTACATTTTCCCGTTGAGGCTTGTAGTGTTGATGAACAAAATGTAGGAACTATGGATATTAACTAAGCTGCTAAATACTATCATTTCTGGAAAAAAAAAAAAGTAAACCCAACATAATTTATGAAATTGAGATGCTTGGGGTAGTTTAACCAGATATGGGATAAATCTGAAAGCAGTCGATTTTAAAGCCTTTGAACTAAAGGCATTTGGTCCACTCTTGAGAGCCTTTAAACAGTTGTCTCATCCTGGCAGTAAGAGAGAAATCCCCAGAGGAACCCTTGCAGAAAGCTGTGCAAAGAGGGGGAAAGGAACATCACACTCTGAAATCTGACACATACGAAGAAGGAAAAGGCTCAACTCAAACAACAAGAGGTCACAAATTCAGTGTGTTCTAAGCAATTGTCATTGTTGGAAGAGGATGACTAGAATTCCTGCAATTAAAGATAGCTCTTAAAAGCCTGAAAGGAAACTTGGCATGTGAATAAGCAGCAAGCTGCTACTCTCTCTGTGCTTATAGAAAAATAAATTATATTGAGGACTGGATTTATAAAGCTCCTTTCTTCCTTTCTGAACAGTGAGTGGTTTTCATACAGCTGAGTTGTGTAAGAAAAGAGAAATTTTTTGCTATTTTAAGATAAATGTCTCTAAAAAAAAAAAATCCTCTAAGATGTGAAGAAGTGCCAGCAATAAAAATAACATTACTGCCTTTCCTCTTCTTCTTTTAGGGTATGATCCACGATGCATTGAAATAAATAAAACAGAGAATGTTGATAGGCTTTGATTAAGTTTTTTATCTATTTTTACTGCAGTGACTACTAGGAAGATACAAACATGATAAGGTGCTCTGTCTCTTGGCTTTGCAGGATCTGAACACTCCAAATGCAGAAATGATTTGGCAACTAACACCTTGCTGGTAAGAAAAGAGTTCATTAATTATTGCTATGGCATATTTAGATCTAAAGTGAGCAAAGTTTAATAATGACATAATACTGTATCATAAAAAAGTAGTGTTATTTATAAAGTATACTTGCAATGTTATTTTTGTTTGGTTGGTTGGATTTTTTTCTTATTCATAACTTTTTCATAACACAAAGGTTCAGGTCTGGGCAAGAAGGATGTCAGAGGAAGTTGATTCCATTCTCAGCTTCTCAGACCAACTCCTAAAAAACACCCCAAGCCACTAAAGCAAAAACATTTATACATCATATATCACATGTAAATCCCCAAGTCAGAGTGCGAGAATCAGAAAAGGAGATTTTTAAAGTTACAGTCCTGACATTTCCCTTTTCATGAAATCTGTTTGGGTCAATGATTAAAACTTAACATTCCCTCTGCACCTGGGCAGAGAGTGATCTGGTCTGCAGCCAAGCTCATGAGGAGGGTCTTCATCCACATTGGCTCAGGTCATTGGCTTCTTTCTTCTGTGTTTCAGGACATCCCTGATGAGACCCCTGATATTTGGTCTACTTCTGCAGCTTCCAGTTGCACAGCTTTCTATCATCACACGGCCAAATATCGTCCTACTTATGGCTGATGATCTTGGCATAGGGGATGTAGGTTGCTATGGGAATGATACCATCAGGTAAGGAAACTAAGCATAACAGGGAAGAGAGCTGGTGTGTTATCTAATATAAGGCTGCAATTCTCTGCCTCTGGTTTACAACATCAGCTATTAAAGCTGTCTTCAAGTTCATTTCCTGGAGAAATGGGAGGATTTCCCATGGGTGCTATTAATGATAAATTTAAAGCACTACCAGGATTATCTCACAGCCTAGAGGGCATTCCCAGGACCAGCTTTGCTCTCTAGAGCTGCTTTACTGTGGGCGTATGTCAACTGTTCTAGTGTATTGTTTAATTGCCTGACATTGAGAAACAGCTAAGCTCTTGCACATCCCAAAGATAGAAATGTCATCCCTCCTTCAACATATCAGGCCTCAATACCTCATTTAACTTTATTTTGCCATTCTTTCCCAGTCTCCCATCAAAATACAGTATAAACCATTTCAACAAGCTATGTTACTAGGAAATACTTCTCTTTTCAGACCCAAGGACATAGAGTTTGCCTTGGTTTTGAAAATCATGCCGTGGTATTGCCTCCTGGCTTCCTACCAGCTTGTCTCTTCTTTGTACAAAACCAAATTTGGTACATCACTCCCCTAATCCAGCGAAGTCCTTAGAATCTCACCCTGGTTGGTACCAGCTGGAAAATTTCTGACAGGTAGGTGATGATCATAAGTACCTGATGGGGCTCTGCATGGCCGGGCCTTCACTTCAGCACAGCAACATCCCCAAAGCATGTGTTTTCAAGAGCAGTGAGGTGCATTTCTGCAAGGCCTTTCACAGGACTTAGGAAACATGAAGGAATGATTGGCTTGAAATGTATCCAGATAGAAATTGTTAATGAAGAAAGAAAAAAAAAATTCCCCATCACTTAAAGAAATTAAAATGAAACAAGAAAAATGTTTCCTGGCCATCTAGAAACAGAATAAGCTTCCCAAAATGAAGATAAGTATATTATTCCTTATCCCTATTCCCTCAAATACTCTCTGATAGTGTTGGTTGCATTTTTAGGACCCCAAACATTGATCGCCTGGCAAAGGAAGGAGTGAAACTGACCCAACACATTGCTGCGGCTCCTCTTTGCACCCCCAGCAGAGCAGCTTTCCTCACTGGCAGATATCCCCTCCGATCAGGTTTGCCTTACAAAACCAAGCAGCCTTTAAACATTATTTTATTGCTGAAAGGAACAATGTCATACATTGGGAACAAAAGAAATGAGGGTGTGCAAATAGAAGGGGTGCCACAGACATGTCATCCTTCACTGAGGCACACAAAACCACACCAGCTAGGCTTAGCGCCTTTGAGGTGACTTCTGTACTTATGGGGTACAATGAATCGACACAGGGGGAAGCAGAGCCCAGAATAACCAGCCCTGCAGAGCAGTTTGTTCCCCTCAGCTCACAACCTCAGTTGCCTGTTGGTGCTCTATTGCACAGATCGCAAGCAGAATGGAGTTAGCACAAACTGTTACATTCAAAAAAAGTCATGGCACAGAACATGAACAATAATAATACATTTCTAAAGCACTAGTTACATTAATTTCTATCATGGGTGACTCCTCATTATATATCAGAAATGGCTTGGCCCTGCAGGGAGCAGCGTAGATGTATGCAGATGTGTGTCCATTCCCTCCAGTCAAGGTGCAGAACGAGTAATTTACAAGAAAGCTTTGTTACCTATGTGTCAGAATTCATCTGTCCTATGAAATAACAGTTTGACAGCTATATCATTTTTCCCAGTCCTGTTTTTGAAGAAAAAATACTATCCTGTCAAACCACAGCCCTGAGAAGAAGAGGTATGAAAAACAAAAAGCTCTACGTTTCTAACAGGAACTCTCTAACATTTGTTCTATCGCAAATGATCTTCAATCCATTCACAAGGCATTTTAAAGCTGACATGTCATCCTACTTTTGTCATGACAGCTCCCACTGAGATAGATAGCTTGAAAATGCACATGAGCTTGTACAGACTCCCTCCCACTATAACAACTTCCATGACAGTTTGTACTTCACAAAATCTTATACGATGGGGTCATGCCACTATATAATGCTCAATAGCAGGGTGTAAACCTGCAGGTGAGGAGAAGATTGCAGTGCTAGGTAGCTACTCTGTGGGTTTCAGAAGTCACTTATGAGTCATGCCACTGCACAGGGAAATCTTGAATTTCTATGCAGTCTTCTGCAAGCTGGAGTTTGAGGCTGATGGAGGGCTGAAGTCTCCCTACCCTCCTCCCTGCCCTCACAGTCACGCTAAGTAAATGCAGTTCACACAGCCTGGATGCCACTGTGCCATTCTAAATAAAATTAAATAAAATGTCTCAGTGTGAAATACAAAGAAAAATAAGTGTTACATAATGGAGAGTCTTAACTCCTTCTTAATCTTGACCAGAGTCCTAGATTCATTTCTCCAAACAAACAGCATTAGGATAAATATTTAACACTGTAATATCAGTAAAACCAGGAAACAAGAAATTGTGTTTCATAAAAATGCTCTACCAGTTACTCTTACTAAGACACTTTATTACTGTATTTTTAGGGATGGATGCTGTAAACAATTACCGTGTTATCTTTTGGAATGGCGGCTCAGGAGGGCTTCCTCCAAATGAAACCACTTTTGCCAGAATACTGCAGCAGCAAGGCTACAGCACAGGACTGATAGGTATGGGAACACTCCTGAAGACAGCCTAGAATGTCCTGCGCATCTCACACAAACTATTTGTTATAGTAAGCAACTGCTCATACCTCAGTTGTAATATTTTTATTTCTTGATTTAAGAATATCCTGTAAGTAGAAACCCTGAACAGAAACAATTTCTCTTGAAAGAACAGGCATCTGATAGAACAATTTTTACTCCTGACCTGCCTTCAGGCACAGCTGTGGTTGTTAAAATATGCAATGGAAAATATGCTAATATTTTTCAATATTATTCTATCAGGAATATGATAACTATTCCAATACAATTTGATAAAAAGCAAAACCATGAGTGCCATTTAAATATGCATGGTGATGCTTTACACGGCTCAGGGCAGATTCACAACAGAACAGAACAGCTGTTACTTAAACCAATAGAGCCAGTTCATAATGTCACAGCATTTGTCCTTTCAAACACAGAAACAAAGCAATTATTTGTTTTTTAATTACAGCCTGCCACTATAGTTCACCAAGATTTCAGCACAACCCATAAAACACTGCCTCCTTCAGCATTAATACAAACGCCATTTTACTTTATATTTTATAGGACTGGGGTTTTTTTATACAGTTGTAACTTTTGGTCATGATCCAGTTTCAAATAATTGTTTATCTTACACATGTCACATAGTTCCACAAACTGATAAAACACAAACATTCCTGAGATGAATTTTCAGCTATTTGCCCTACCTCTGCATCTAAATGTCAATATCCAAAATCTATGTCTGACATATAAAAATATTGGCTACACAAATAAACTGAATTTACTAATAAAAGTGCCAGCAGAAATAGATTTGTATTAATTCAGCAGAATAAATCAAAACCATAAGGACAACACTAAATGAAGACCTCCACAATTTTTAGTTCTATATTACTGAATCTTCCCCCGTTTTGTAGCGATACAATTTTAGTTGTTTTAATCAGCTCATAAAAAAGCCCATGTCTGTTAGCCATGTGCTTCAGCTTGGTTTCAGATGTTATCACTAACAAAACAATCACATTTGTCTCCACTTTGTCAAAGGAATTGCACTGCAAGGAGGTTGTGCTGCATATGTCCTAGAAGCTAGCTAGCAAAGTAGGCTGACATTTTCCCTGTAGGCATCTCAGCTAAAATCACACTATAGACACCAAAAGCATCACTTAGTTTAAACCAATTGACACGTTCTGATTAATTGCACTCTAAGGGATGACGGAAAGCACCGGTGATAAGTGGCAAAAAACCCCAACAAACCCAAGCATAAGAACTTTACATTCAGTTCATGAAGCAAGAAATCTTATACAGCATCTACCTACATCACCACAGTTGAATGAGTACTAAATAGTCTCACCTGAATGGTTTGTGATTGTTTTGCTCTGAGCACAACCAGTTAAAAAGTTAAAGCCTATTAATAACCTGCAGCTTGATGCGATAATGAGATTTTTTTGTAGGGAAAATCTTTGCAGTCTTTGTTGGCTTTCTCTTCAGAAAACCAAGGTTGTGTAGCATATGCCCTCAGATATTAATTTATCTTAATTATACACTTAGTTCATCATCTGGAAAGTTGAGCTTTCATAGCATGACAGAAGCCTCTACCGACCTCAGTTGGAGATTTAGGTGTTGGAGCACATCTGAAGTCCAAGGACACTTTAGCTGCACCTGTATTTATGACCAATGCATCTATGTATTGATTATAAACCTGTTTCATTCTATAGCTGGCTCTAAATGTTTGAAGAGGAAATCTGAGCAGAAATTTTAGCTGAAAGCAATTCATCTACCTAGAATGGAACTTTCACTCCTTCTTTTTATTTATATCCAAAAAGCAGCAATTGTTTTCCTCTGAAGCAGCTTTTTCTGCTCCTACTGTAATGCCTAGAGATTCTATTGAAGCCTGCTCAGGGCTGGCTTCTAGTATATGTATTGGTAACATAGTGTATGTTTTGTTTAGGTTAATATGCTTTTGTAAGTGCACAGTTCCTTACTCCACAATATTAATTAGTTGCAAATCAGTTTTCAAGTAAAATTCCAAATGTTCATTTTTGTCTATAGATCTGGTATTCAAGGCCTACTTTACATCAGAGATCATAAAATACAATTAAACTCAACTCTCTGATAAGAGGTAGATTTGGTCACCTGATTCAGATATTCACAAGCCTCAGTGTTTATGTCAGGTGAGCCAACTAGCTATGTCTCCATATAAGTGCCTAACCAGTCTATTAGAATAGACAGGAGGGGAAGCAAAAGCATGATTTTAATATGCCATTCATCAGAATAGCAGACATATGTTCATAATAAAGAACAAACTATACCTCAAAAGGTCAGGAGATGCTCCTTTTGATATATGAAGACTTCAGGATTTAAAAGAAGGTGGCTTTTACTTTTAAAAATTTGATGAAATACAAGTAAATGGCAAAAAAATTTCTAAACCAAAATCTTTTATTCTTACCCAATATATGGAGATACTATTAAAAGCAAAGTTTATGTGCATATGTACAGCTTCATGAAAAATCCTGAGCTCATGGTCTTCTGGAACTGGTGGTTAGCCTGGCAATCCCACTCCTGACCTGCCAGTTACTTGACTATACTAACCCTAGCTTCCCTTATTATTCTGGCACCAACACATTGTTGATTGTTGCCATAGTCCTGACATCAAGTTATTCAAAACTTTCCAGAAACAAGTCTGCATAACACATTAATAGCAGAACAATATTATTTTGCCCTGTGCTTACCAAAGGACTTCTTCCTCCCATTTCATAAATGACAGATCTCCAGGAAGGCCGTACATTTTTGCTCAGTTCCAAATATCTGAATTTTCCCCAGTTTATGGTTCCCTTTATAGTCCAGGTTTTTATGTTAGCTAAAGGGCATGAATATGTGTATAGAGCACCAATTTATAATTTGTAGGAGTTTACTTTTATCAGTCGCAACATGTATCCCATTATATAACTACAAACTCAGTATATGTGTGTAGGATGAAGTTATCACAACTAGGGATTTATTTTTTTTTTCAGAAATGTATTGTATGAAGAAAATCACATTTTTTAATATTATCTCTTTACATTTCAATAACATATATTTTCAGGGAAGTGGCATCAAGGCGTTAACTGTGAATCCCGCAATGACCATTGTCATCACCCTTTAAAACACGGATTTGACTACTTTTATGGGATGCCTTTTACTCTAATAAGTGACTGCCAACCAACAGAAACACCAGAGATGGACAGAGCCTTTAGAAGGAAACTCTGGTTTTCCACTCAGATGGTTGGCCTAGCTATACTCACCGCTTCTCTGGGAAGACTTACTGGCTTGATTTCAGTCAGCTGGAAAATGCTGACCTGCCTTGCTGGGTTTAGTCTCCTGTTCTTCATATGTTGGTTCTCCAGTTATGGGTTTGTACGATACTGGAACTGCATTATGATGAGAAACCATGAAGTTACTGAGCAACCAATGGTGACAGACAGGACAACATCCCATATCTTAAGAGAGTCCATTTCATTCATTGAAAGGTAAAGTGTGTTTCCGCTGATCATAATTTTTCTGTTTTTTACATGTCAGCTTTTAAATGGCACTCTCCCATGTGAAGTTTTTTGTAATTTTATAGTATTATATAGTATTATAAGTACTATTTTGCCTATTAATTATTAGCAATATTAACAATTATATAATACTATTAAACAAAAAAAATAGCTATGCTTTAAGGATGTCTGTTATTCACAGCTTCACTAAAGCTGATAACACTTCCAAATTTCCATGGGTTGGATTGAATATTTCTAGGCTATATTGAGTAAATATATATTTTTGTCAATGAGACCAACATTGCAGCTTTAAGTGACAGCAGCTGATGGCAGAAATACAGGCGTGGGCTGGGGAAGGAGAATTAGAGCTATGATGTAGCCTTATTTATATGGACTGCCTTGTGGGGACCAGCCGGCAGGAAATGAACTTACTGCCTGTGTTTCAGTAGCACAGTTGAGGTTTGCAATGGCAGAAAGTGGAGCTTCAACCTGGAATTTTTAGCTGTGATTCAGGGAAAAAAGATGGTCATTTTATATCAGCCAAACATTATTTTAACAGGCAGATCGTAATCATTGTGGTTTAATATCTTACAAAGTAAGATGTTTCTGAAGTTATTTTTGAAATGTGTGTATATGCAAATCGTAATATCATTTTCCATTATGACTGACCTTTGTACGCATTGAGAACCTTCATCCCTAATAACAAAGGGCTTTAACTTTTAAAAATTTGATGAAACACAAGTAAATGGCAAAATTATTTACAAAACAAAATCTTTCATTCTCACCCAGTATATGGAGATACTACTATCAGCAGGTATGTACATATGTACAGTTTCATGAGAAATCCTGATCTCCTTAGCTCATGTTCTTCTGGAACTGGTGGTTTACGTGGCAAACCCACTGCTGAGCTGCCAGTTACTTGATTACACAAATAGCAAAGTGTTGATTGAACTGATTTCTGTTTTTTAGAAATAAGCACAAGCCATTCCTCCTTTTTCTTTCCTTTTTACATTCCCACACCCCACTCATCACCACAGAGAAGTTTCTTGGGAGGAGTAGCCATGGTTTATATGGAGACAATGTAGAGGAGATGGACTGGATGGTGGGTAAGTCACCATAGCAAATAATAATGTCAACTACCTAATACCTTGGTCCGAATACATAATAAAAATGTTGTTATTAAAAGAACGAGGAAGAGAATGAAAAACAAGTAGGTAAAAAGTCCTAAAGCTTTCATGGACATCTGTCAGTCTTGTATGAGCAATGTTGGCTTACAGAGTTGGCTTTTTATTTTCTCCAGTTTTGGACCAAATGAGTCTTTCTGTTCACTCAGTCTTTTTGGTCTAGTGTTTACCAGTTTTAACCATATCCCCGTGTTTACAACCATGTCCCCTTAGCTCCTGTCAAAGAGCATTCTTACTTTTCTTACTAGATAAATAAGAATTATTTAGTTTTCTGTGATTATTAAAGATCAGGAAATTTCAACCTCTTATGTTATGTATTTCTAAGTGGGACACATCAGAAGGTAATGAAGCTGACAAGCAAATTAAATCTATGTGCAAACCAGCAGGCTATTTCTCTGTGACTGCTGCATTCAGCAGTATAGTGAATATTTTTTAGCCCCATTCATAAATCCAGAAATGTTCATAAGTGTTAATTGGTATACCCCCAGAAATTAGATTCATGTTATTTTTCAGCCTGGTTTATGGAGGGGAAGGAGAATTATTTATTTGCAAAACGTATAAGAATCTGGTACGCATACCGAAAGAACTGGATTACATCCATCCAGTGATTTCATGCAAATACTGACTGTGGTCAAGACATCATAATGTACATGACATTTTTTCCTCATTTCTCATTGCTTTTCTTTTAAACAGTGACCATCCCTACATTAATAAAAACTTACATTGATGAATATTTACAATTCAGAGGCTAAAATTCATGCAGTGTAAGTGATATTTTTGGTTTTTAATACATACATATTCCTGTGTTTACAGGTCAGGTTCTAGATGTTATTGACAAGGAAGACTTGAAAAATACTACACTAGTTTACTTTGCCTCTGATCATGGTGGATGGCTGGAAAGACAAGAAGGCCAAAGGCAACTGGGTGGCTGGAATGGAATATACAGAGGTAAGAGCTGTCAGATTTGGTGACAGCAGCAGCTAGTAAAGTAATCAGGACACCCCTAAAGCTTAGATAAGACTGTACGCTCAAGGAGTAAAAGTGTTTTATCACTGAGAAGCAAATTTGTTTCATTCTAATTAGGCATTTAAAAATTTAGACAATTCTAGCCTGTGCAGGTATTCTTCATAAGCATGAATTCTCAAACTGTCATTTCCTCCTGAGGCAACCTATCACAAGTTAATTTTTATTAAGGTTGTGTAACATCTCACTAAGTATTAGTTTTGTCTTACATCTGAACCTTTGCTTTAGCTACAATAGGTGTGTTATAGGATGGTAAAAGAAAGAGGAGAACTAGGCTGGGAAATGACTTTGTTCCTGAAAATTTTGTTCACACTGAGTTCTGAAGGGGCACTGTGTTCGTAAAACAATAGAATGGAGTAAGTGTGTAAGGTCACTGAAGGGGTCTCATATAGTGAGCACACTTCCACTGATGCTGAAGAGAAGGAGCTTAGTGGTAAGAACAAAAGGAAAGCTTATGAAGGTAACATTAACTTATGATAACACAGTAACATTCATCTACAGTTTCTCATTATTTTAAATTAAATGTTTTAATTTTTTTTTTTTTTTTTAATGGAAGGTGGAAAAGCTATGGGAGGCTGGGAAGGAGGAATCCGTGTCCCAGGGATATTTAGATGGCCAGGCGTTTTACCTGCAGGCAAAGTTATCAATGAACCTACAAGCCTTATGGACATTTATCCTACAGTAGTTAATCTGGCTGGAGGGGTACTACCCCAGGACAGGTATAAACACATGTCTTTATTCTTCCTTCACTCCATAACAATGGAAAATCTAGTTTGGAAGCACATTCTAAGAGTCTGACATTGTTTTCCACTGCTGTTCCTTTTCTAGACTCATAAATGTCACCACAGCTCAGTCACCTCTTCTCTACATTTGAGATTCACCATCTAACTACAATCTTCTACAAGCATCTTCCTCATTCAGAGTTCCCAGTTCCAGCAAGAGATATGCAGAAGGAACACAGTCCTATACAGCTTAACTCAGTCTGATTGTCTCCATTTTTTCTGTTAGGGTAATTGATGGCCGGGATCTGATGCCTTTACTGCAAGGAATGGTTGAGCACTCGGAGCATGAGTTCCTGTTTCATTACTGTGGCATTCACTTACATGCTGCACGGTGGCACCAGAAGGACAGTGAGTACAGAACTTCTTTCCCAAGAATTAGGTTCTGTTTATGGGAGGGAACATTTGTCTAACATGTTTTCTCTGGGATCGCAGCTTTCCAAGTAGCTCCAGATGTAAGATTGTAAAGAACTTACTAGCATTGCCTGCATTGTATGGCACAAAGAGTTTGATCATGGCTTCAAGGCACGGGACATGCCAAGAAGGCTGTTGGAGATCAGGTGGGTCTCACCCACCTCTCTATATGAATGCAAGGCCTGGGGAGGCCCATGTCCTATTTGTCTAATGGAAAAGTCCTTGCCTCAGCCCTTTGTGCTTCTGTTCACTTAACAGGGAAGCAAGCCTTGGAAACTCCAAGCCTTTTTTACATGTCTTCATAAAAAACAAAGTTTTTTAACTGATACTTGCTGAAAATTTTGGAGAAATTTCAAAATGTCAAAAATCATTTTACATTATTGGTTTATTTCTGTGGCACTTAACTGTAGATGAAATTGCAATATTATATCAACTAATAAGTGTAGATCTGAAGTGCAACCAGAAATGAACTCTATTGCAATATTATATCAATTAATAAGTATAGAGATGAAGTGCAACCAGAAATGAGCTCTATTGCAATATTATATCGATTAATAAGTATAAAGATGAAGTGCAACCAGAAATGAGCTCTAGAAGAACGTCCACTCTTCTGATACCTTGTGATAACCACTAGTGTCATTGCAAGCCTTCTTTTTTTCCTGCCAGGTGGAGCCATCTGGAAGGCTCACTATGTGACCCCCGTCTTTCATCCTCTAGGAGCTGGGGCTTGTTATGATAGGGGATTTTGTCCATGTTTTGGGGAAGGTGTGACCCATCATGACCCTCCGTTGCTGTTTGAGCTCTCACAAGACCCTTCTGAAGCCAAACCTCTGTCAGCTGACACTGAGCCCCTCTTTGACACTGTAATAAAGAAGATTGGAAGAGCCATAGAAGAGCATCGCAGCACACTGACTCCTGTCCCAGAGCAGCTCTCCATGTACAATGTGGTGTGGAAGCCATGGCTGCAGCCATGCTGTGGGACATTCCCATTCTGCTGGTGCGATAAGGAAGGTGACAATAAACCCACCAACCTATAAAGGAAAAAATAAGTTACTTCCTCAAAAGTGTTTTTAGATCAAGAGTGTTTTCTTTAGGGGTGTTGATTGGTGGGTTAGTTGTTTGTTTTAACAGAGCCTGTATATGAGAATTGTTCCATCAAATGGCACAGTATTTGGCAAAGGTGGTTTTAGGCTGAACACTCAGGGCGGGATAAAGAAAGAATGATCTGAAGAGCATGCTGTAACTTGCATGTGCTGACAACTAACTGAATAGTTCAAAGGCACTGAAGCAGACCAAGATTAGAGATGTACAAGTAACGATATAACTTTGGTTTTATTGTTCATTAATATATACTTAGAAGCTTTGTTTTGTTTTATTGTTCTGAGTTTCTAAGTAATTCCTGGACTAAGGTCTCCCTTAATTTTCTTACTGCCATGCACAAGATGCCCCTATAATAAATTTTTCCAGACTAGTGCTTCCAAAATAATTAAAATATAATTTCGCCAACAGTTCCTCACAGAATCTGCTTCAAAAGTAGCTTTCTTCTTTCCTTGTAGCTAGTCCCTCCAGCAGCAGTGATGATGGCAGCTGCTTAGCGTGGGCCTTCTGGATCAGAATTACATGGGTGAGGCATAAAGCCTGGAAACATGACAAGCTCGGTAATGGCTGTCTGCACTTTCTGGGAAAGATGGGAGTCCTCTGATTGTAGTCAGCCTCTTTGGATGGAGAACACAAAAGGGAAAGGATTTCCCCATTCCAAAGGTCCCATTGCACCCAGCTCCCTCAGCAGCACTGGCAAGGGCATAGTGTCACTGATGGCACAGAATTGCCACACTGATGAGTTCAGCCATTTGAGCACAGGACTGCACAAGTTACCTTGCTGCCAGTATCTGTCATAACTGATTCCTGCTAACAAGTAGCAGATTCAGAAAAAGACTCTTAGAAAGATGCCCAGTACTAGTTATGAAAACAAGCTCTAATTTATTATAAAAAAAGGCATCTGGCAACACAATTTGCCTATTCACTTTATTTCACTTTTTTTATTATTTTTCTGTTCTGCTAGTACCCATTTCTCTTGTTAATCTCCTTTGATATATATTTGTTTTATCTCAGTTTTATTTCCTCCCATTTCCCACAATTCAGCCACCAGGAAATCTGCAGGTAAAAAAGCCCTACAGCTTAAAAGCAAGGTTTTATTTTATGCTGTGACTTCATGCATTTCGCAGACTGTTATAATTCACCAAGATGCTCCATCAGTGCTATTGATGAGAAAAAGACTGATTCTTACTGTGAAAACTTAAAGAGATTAACTGAATCCATCAATTTACATGTACTGGATTGTTGGTTTATTTCCTCCATTGTTAGCAGTGTGTGCTTTAGTTCTCATTTGAATGTATTCTAGTCCACTAGTCCTTTCTTTGGCTAGATTTAAAGGTCTTTTCATATTCAATGTGCAGTGTTTTCATTACCTGAAATTACTGTAATCATACTGGCATTTTCTAATTTTCTCAGTCATTTTCCAAAATCTCACTGCCATTCTCAAGCCAGTTTAGTACCTGGGATTTTACATCCCATCAGTTTTTTAACACCTTTAAAAATATGTGGAAATACCTGTTCATATGATTGAACCAATTTTTCTTGTACAGAAATAATTCATAGCACTGGATATGCATTTGGAGCTTGAGAATAGAGGAAGACATCTGAGCCAGAATTTGGCATGGACAGAGGTGTTTGCCCATAAAAGCCAAGTCATCAGGCCCTACTGACATGCAAAGTGCCATGGGATCAACAAAATTTAGGGCTTTGTAATACAAACATTACATGTAGAACCATCATGGACAGTAATAAAGGTTACCTTGACAAAACCATACTGTCTTTCTTTTGGGTAGTCAGAAGATGATGGTATCCTGCTTTCCTGTGCAGTTGCAGCAGAAAACCAACCTTTTAAAATTTGTTTAATTTCCTTTTCCTTTGGGAAATATAACCTTACATTTGTCTACACTAAGTGATGTTAGGAGCATAGGCACCTCCTCCAGTCACCCTAGCCCAGGACCCTCCTGCCCAGCTGCTGGAGCCCAGCTGGGTGTGTGGGGACCTGGGGTCTCTGCCCAGGCTGGGAACACTGCTGCTGCTTTTCCCTTTGCTGGTTCAACCAGTGGTGAAGCTGAACATGTATCCCAAACACACAGACACAAACACAGAGGACTCTGGCCCAGCCAGTCACTGTCACCATGTATTGCGTTCACATGTATTGTGTAGTCTGAGGAACGTGATGTAGGCGTGCAAGCAGTTTTAATAGACTCAAAATGGTATTTTTTAGGTAAGAAACAAGTAGTCCATCAAAATAGTCTCCTTGACAGTAAGTATAATGAACACCTATAAATATTTGACACTGTTAGGAGTCCTATAGGCTGTTTTCCAGTTGAACAGGAAATGTATTTGAGCTCTTGACTGTGAGTGAGCTAATCAGGTAGTAGAAAGTATTCCAGGTCATAAATAAGTAATACAGTTAGTATTAAAAAGAAAAAAGGGAGATAACAAGCTAAATGCTCTGTTCACTCCACAGTAAATGAAGCTTAACAGACTCTTCATATACGTAAAATAGGTAGTATGATTTCTGCTAGCCTCGGGAATCTAAAAGTTGGGTCATCACATACGCAACACTTAGTTTCTCTGAGTCAAACCATCCATCATGACATAATGGGCATCTTATGTCTTGTATAAACTAACACATATTCATTAGATAGAAATGCCATCAGTGAATAATACTGCTCCCCAGCTCTATGCTATTCAGGGTTACCTGCATTCTCAGTAACACTAGTTCTGATATTAATAATCCAGGATTACAGGTCCTTGGAGCAAAGACCCTTTGAAGCTTTGCAAAATGCATCAACAAAACTGGTGCAGAATTAAATAGCCACATGAAAAAAAAGGAGGAAAAAGAAAAACTAATTTATACTCTAGGTGAATCACTTACATTGGGACTGTAAAATGTTGGCTAAGTAGACTTGAAAGATACAGAATGCCTGTAAGTGAAATTTTGCCCTGTGTTATAAGTGTTACAAAGGCCTTTTAGACTATATAACTCTCAGCATTACTTTACTTATGATAGTTTGGATAAATAGCTTTTGAGAAGCTTTCTTCAGCCAAACAAAAATAGTTAATTGAAAGCTCTGCAGGGTGCTGCATGTTCCTGCAGTGATGGGAACACTGCCCTGAGAGCCTCACATTTATCCAGATGGAAATTTTTTCCTCTGCAACAAATGTGCATTCCACTCCCATATCTGAGAACTAACTGAGAGACTGTGTGCCCCCAGTCTGGTCTGTGTTGTTTCTCCTTTCCTTATTTTTTTCCCTCTGAAACTCTTCATGAAAGTGGGGCCAGGCCCTGCATCTCCGTAGATTTCAAGGAATCGCCAATAAGTCCCTGAAGCTCTTGCTCTTGTTCCAGCTCTAGGAAACTCCCCAATGTCCCTTGTGACAGGCTTCTGATCTCTCTCTGCAGGAGACCCAGTGATAAGTCATGAAGGGAGAGTGAATTAATTGCTGTCTTGGTGGCGCAGTTGGTCACAGCAAGTGAAGGACAGATAGCTTACACATTGAAGATGGCGGTAGTCTGTGCTGATGTGCAGCCTCTAAGAATACAAACAAACAAAAAGACTGAAATGTAAATAAACGTTGGTATTATTGCCTGGTTATCTCTATGGACTGCCTTTTAGCTTAGTAAATAGCTGTCAGATAACTCTAGTCTCCAGGACTGATAAGAACCTTCAGTGTGAAGCTCTGGCTTTATAATCAGATGACTGGCCTTATTACACTCACTTCTGTCTTCAAATGTCTTTTCTGGCTTTATTTCAGTCAGCTGGAAAACTGCCATCTGCCTTGCTAGGTTTGATCTGCTTGTTCTTTGCCACCTACTTATCATTATCCATTTGTAAAACACAGGAACAGGGTTAAGGTGAAAGCTCATGGAATTACAGCAGAACCAGTGGTGATGGAAAGGACTTCATTTCTCATTCTGAGGACAGTAACATCACCTAAAGTTAAAAGTATATTTCCCTGCAAATATACTCTTGTTTCTGAGACATTTGCTCCAGATATTTGCATGTCTGAGAAATAAACACCATGTTTTAACCCAAGATTTCAAAAGTAAGACTGACTCTATATTATTGATAATATTATGCCTTCATTCCAGAAGCTAAGCCCTGAATTTTCCACATTCATTAGCTCTTTTTAAGCACTGAAAATTTTTTAAAGCTGTCACATTTTGTAAAAAAATATCCAGACCATTCTTAAATAATTACTTATTTTTGCTCAGGAGACCTAAACTTTTTAAACGATTGCAGCCAAAGACAGGAGCAGACTGGCCTTCCAGAACAGCACAACCTATGGCAGTATCTCATACTCACTTCAGTCATGGGCCCAACAAATTAGTCACATCTGATTGTACTTTATGTGAGCTATTGACCCATGCATGAACTACAGAAAGGCTTTTTCTACTCTCTACCCTGTACTACGCAGCAGGAAGGACTCATCATAACTTCAAGTCTTCCCACTTCTGGCAGTACTGCTTAGGGCAGGTTCCACAATGACAAATGTCACTAACTTCACTGAGGCATCAGAAGCCAGGGGATCTTACCTGCTGTGCAACACACATTTGGCTGTCGAATTTTAAGCTTTTCCCCTTTGTCTCCCAGTCACTTATCAAGAAATTTTATCACAGCATCTGTAATAGTAGCTGATCCAACTCATATCTGAGAAAGAGCAGAGACTGATTTGTTAGTCTAATGTCTGTATGATTAATACCTCTCTCCTTGAAAAAGTCAAATGAAATAATAGGTATGTAAGCGAAATTATTGTTTCATCTGATATAATTTTTTTTTTTATTTGGAAACCAGTGCAGGCATTCTTTCCCTTTTAACTTAATATGTCCACAACCCAATCTTTACCACTGAGAAATTTCTTGAGAGGGGAAGCAGAGAGAGAGTGCAGACTACATAGACTGGATGATAATTAAACTGTCAAATAAGCGTGTCTTCAACTAACTACTACATAGGTCAAAATATATAGGGAAAATGCAATTGCTTATGAAGGAACAACAAACAGAAAAAGCAGATTTTTAAAAAAGACTGACATCTGCCAATTACTCTGATACAAATGTACAAGCCGGGGTTTTGAAACCCTCTCTTTAGGAGCAAATATCAGGAAGCCTGAGATGAGGAGGAAAGTGAGAACAAAGCTGCTGCAGTGAGTGAGCATGGACTAAGTAAAAGATTAGGTGGGTTTGGGTTTTTTATCTGTAAAGGTGGCTTCTGTTTTTCCTTTAGAGAGGACTTTTTTCTTTCTTCCTTTAGACAAATCTGACATATCTCTGGAGTAGGGGGTGAATGCCCCATTCCTTGCCAATAAACACCAGTACCCAGGGCTGTACTGCTGGTGGGGCCAGTGCCTATCCTGGCAGCATCCAGCACCTTTCCCAGGAAGCTGGGCTGAAACAGTGAACTTTGTCCCGCCGAGCTGTGCTTTCCTTGGGCAGCCTCTGCCTCAGCTCTTGCTGGGACCTGCCTTTTCTCACCTCTGGCTGAGAGGCACCTGGCTTCTGCCTTCCAGTGACTGGATCCACCAGATCATAAATAGCAAAACCAATGTGTGAGCAGGGTTAGAGTGTGTGTATGGGGGAAGGGGTGGGTGCAGTAATCAACAATCTGTGTATTCCTTCCCTCTTTAGTATTTCAAACAAAACTTCATGGTTTTGAGTGTAGGTAGTGAATGGCAGATGTTCTACTTTCATCATTCTTATTGCTGGAGGTACTGCAGCTTTACAATGCTGTGCACAAAGCATGAGTTGCCTCCAGATTAATTCCATCTGATCTTCTGTTTCTCTAGCAGCAGTGCTCCTAGTTGCCATCCTTTTAATTTCATTTGTCCGCCCTGTTTTGGTCTCCAAACTGCCCATTGCTCTTGCCCTTGCTGTAAGGAAAGCAGTGTGTTCCAGGAGGCTGGGATAAAGGCTTTGTAAGGAAGTTTGTGAAAATACTTCTGTGCACAGATCCTTAAAGGAGTCCTTTATCTGAAGCCAGGCTATTTTTTCTCATATCTCCTTTAGTAACCTAAATGTGCTGCCTTCCATTTCAGCAACAATTTAAGTTCTATAATAATATATATTTAAGGAGAAGAGGGATAGAGAAAATTACATGTAGGAATAAGAACTGGAGCTGTGAGTGTGCTTATAAATCATAAAAATGTTACCATAGCACTTTTCTTTTTCCTATATATTCATAGTTTTGTTCTGTATAGGAC
>WTXV02043352.1:16155-29510 GCA_009823435.2 Nymphicus hollandicus | reverse complement strand
TAAAGGGAAGAAAGTTCTGATAAATAGGCCAGGACAAGTGGAAACTTGGGTGGAAATCTTGAAGTTTTTCCAAACACCGATGTTTCAGGTGGGAATAACGACTCCTCCTGACAAACAGCTTCAGGGCTGACGGCGTTGGAGAGGTCCCAGTGCCATGGGGATGGGATGGGATCGGGGGGTTAGAGTTAGGGTCCCCTGTGCCGGTCACTGCATGGGTGCGCTGCCCACCCTGCTCCCCGCAGTCACCTGGGGTGTATGGGCATACAGATGTGTGCGTGCATTCCTTACTCTGCCTTTCCAGTCGCTCCTTCCCGACGCAGTTTACACATTTTCCAAAAGGTCACTTAGGCAATTAACTTAATAGCCCACAATGTCATTCAGCAACTATTTAAACTCCCATAAATGAAACGACTGGAGTCCAAATGTTCCTCCCCCGTGACCTTCATGTGTTTTCATTGTGTTAACTCTTCTCTCTGCCCAGTAACAGCTCCAGGAGCTGGGAAGGTGCTGCAGGACCAGGACAAGGCACCGTGGTGCTCACGTTGGCTGCGGTCGCTCCCTTTCCATGTCCATTCCATGCCTGTCATGTCACTTTGGATGCTGCAGCTCAGAGCCAGGTCCAAGGTCACGCAGCAGACGGGGACCAAGGCGAGTGCTCAGGTTTCTCTTGCGGCTGCTCCTGCCCTCGGCGTGTCCTGCCCTGGTCTAGAGTCTTGTAGGACTGGAAGGGGGGATCTCATTCATCTGCATTAAATGGCCAAGCTCCATTTTGAGAGCAGTGGTCCTGTGGAGTCCTGACACTGCTGAAGGGCCAGAACACCCCCCTAAGGTGACTATAAAGTAAAGGCATCATTGCCAGGCTGCAAAGCCCGCTGCTTGGTTGTCCTTGGGAGTCTGCAAGCACTGGGGGAAAAGCAGCTTCAGTTCTGCTGCCTTCATTTAACCTAATCCTTGTTGAAAAGAGCCTGATCCTGCAAACCTACACACCCAGGAGAAGGTGTTTTCTCCAGCCAGGGGAGAAAGTCTGGAATCTGCAATATCCAAATCATGTTCCCATCTTCTCCGCAATCCCTATGCATTGTCACATCTCTCCTGAGTGCTTCACACTCAGCCCAGAGGAGACCAAGGCAACGTCTTGGCTGCTCCCCACGTGTGACTTGAGATAAAGTGGTGTAATTACTGCAGCCCTTGTTGGACATGCTGCTGGCTGAACCTCAGCTTTGTCTTAATTAATGATGCTCTGTCTAGTGCGAAGCGGGTTAAATAGCAAAAGGAGGAAGGAAGATGAGAGAAGGTAAAACACTTCCTTATCTGTAAGGCAGGAGACTTCGTCAGACAAAACCCAGATAATCCCACTCAATAGGGAATTGGGCATCATATTCTCAAGCAATGTGTAAGCTTGCTCTGAAGATACCACGTGCATAGGGCAGTAATTCATTCTGAGGGTAGAAGTCTACTCACTGTGTAATTTACCCCGACCAAACTGGGCTGTAGGTGAGGAGTTGGCTGTTGTGGTTTGCTGGGCTGGCCAGCAAAGAGCGCATTTACCACCCCCTCTGCCCCAAGGAAAGCAGTAACACATCAAGCGTTTACACGTTCAACACGTTTTGTGTTTACAGGGACAGGCCGGGTCGTGAAAACCAGCGCTGTGCTATGGGGAGGAATGTTTGTGTGCCTGGAAGGAGCCAGGAGCATGTCGGTACCATGGGAATGCTGCGGTGCAAGGGGATGGACAGTGGCACGGTGAAGCCCTGGCATGACAGATGGTGCTGGTGGTGGTGGGGACCAGCTCTGCTCTTGGTGGTGAGGGTCTAGAGCCAAGGCCAGAGATGCCCATGGGGTTGGAATGCCCAGCCCAGGGATGGAGGCCAAATGTCTGGGAACAGGGACATTCGGGATGGCAGGGAGACAGTGGGGCTGCTCACTCATGCCAGCTGAAGTACCTGGGCCAGCCACCAGATATAAATTGTTTACCAGATTGCTGCTGCTTCCAAACTGCAGCTTTAGACCATGCCTGTTAAGAATATTAATCCCTATGTAATCAGCTGCGAGGTCTCTGATTTCCTCATACAAGGAGCCAGCGCCTTTGCCCTCATCTCTACCCTGTCTTGGCAGGCAGACACTTCAAAACTGGATTTGTTCTTTTCAGGCCTTTTTTCCCTGCTTTTCCAAATGATGCTGAGTTGTGCCGGGGATGCCGCAGGGGTACCGGCAGTGCCGGGCTCAGGCAGTGTCTGTGATCAGGGATGGCACCTTCCAGAATGGAAACCAGCAAGGCAGCGGGGCCATTCGTAGGTGGAGCCCTCCCCTGCATGGGAGCAGAGCGCTGCTCACATCCAGAGCCGGGATTTAAAGGATGGGCGTGATTTGGAGTGGCGCTGGTTGAGGTCTGCGGGGTTAAATGAGGCGCTCGACCTCACTGAGGAGCTTCATGTCTCAGCTGTTACAAACATTACCCAGTGAGAAGGCAAAAGTGGCAACCCAGCAGGGTTATTAAAGAGACTCTCGTCGGATTAGTGGCAGAGTGGTTCTGGAAGTGGAGACAGGGCTGTGTAATGGGAACTGCAGGTTTTCCTGGAATTCTGGACGTTGTACAAAAACAGCTCTTTTCAGACCCGGCAGGCACAAGCGAAATAAAATAGGTTTTCCGAGTGGAAACCTGCCAATTATTCCAGATTGTTGTGATAGTTTAGTGATTCACACCAGGCTGCAGGAGACTGTTAGTGAGAGCTGCTTTTGAACATGCACTACGGGTTACGAGGCATATTTGTGAGTAAAACATTCACATTTTGAGATAAGTTTTCCGGGCTGGTTTTCCTGCTTCCCAAGGACTTTCAGCAGCCGGATGGAGGCTCCTGCCTGGGGGCTGGGGGTCCTCACAAAAAAACCTCAAAAACCCACCCCCCAAAAATCAAAAAACCCAAAAAGCCAAAAAAACCTGGAAACTATTTTATATCAGCAGTTAGGAAGAACAAAATGATGCTTAAAGCAGAGGGAACAGACTCAGGTACGTTACCATGTACCATCATATACATATATATCATATACCATGTACCATACCACCTACAAGAATAGGTAATAAGGGATTCTGCTTGTTGAGCAAGTACTTTTGAAGGGCTTTAAGCCAGCGCTCAGGCTGCTGCATCACCAGGTACCAAGTGGGGAAGCTGCATCCTGTGTTTGATCTCTCTTTCCCCTTCTGTTGAAGAGCTGCACTGCTCAGCCAGCACGGCTGTCTGTCTGAAATACACAGAGCAGTACTTTAAGAGCACATAGAATAAAGCATCTAAAGCATGTGACAGGAATACAGAACCCATGACAGCACTGGTGGTTAAAGACTCCATTGACCCGGGAGCTCAGGCATGATTCATAAATGCAAAACATAAAAGAACATATTTAATCAGGCTGTTATTACTTATTAATTACCTTTCTGTGGCATGTACACCCAGGAGGAATAAAAGGTCTCTGAGCAGAGTGAGTCTATTTCCTCTAAGGGATGGGAGCTGACAGACAGACATGAGCTGGAGGAAGTGGATTGGGTTTGCTCTCTCTCATTGGCTTTTCTCTAATGTTATTTGTCAAAAAATATATCCATTACATAAAAAGCCTTTTTGTTTGAGACCTTGTGAGTTAGGAGTAAAGGCAGAATGGAAAATGGATGCTGTGCTTTGCGCAAGAGAAAGAACAAAAAACGTAATCGCCTTGAGTGTGGAGGGACTGCAGTAGTCTGGTTCTTCAGAACTGGACTGAAAACTGGGGGATTACATCTTCTTTTATTGGCGCTTGGTCTTCCCTACCATGACTTCTCGGTGCTTCAGGAACCCATCTAGTGTGTGTTATCTGGTTATCTGCTTCCTAACAAATAGCAAGAAACAAGGCAAACTTCTATTACAGCACATGGCACACGTAGCTCACACACGTGCTGCTGTTCTGAGTACTAATGTCATGTTAAAGTAATGCTGGGAGAGCTGAGGGATGACACCTAATAATACATTTGGGATTCCACCTTAGGATATGGCACTGAGCAGGTCACAAATGCTCCCCAGGCCTTCCAGAGCAGGGGCAGATCGAATGCTCAACCACCACTATAAACACACCAAACTCACCCTGGGACTCGAATGGCTCATTCCAGGTGATTAGATCTGCATTATTCACAATGGAATGTGTAGCCTTCCAAGCACTACATGGATTTACAGCCGGGATATTGAATTCATGGCCTTCTGTCTTGAAACTGAAGGTGCAATGAGACCCAGAGCCTAGAAGTGAATGTTAAACTAATTCTGAGCAGGACAGGATGGTACCTTTAATTCTGAAGGAAGCTTGCCACAGCAGATGCTAAAATGCCAGTGCAGAAGCCTCTGCTAATGGAAAGAAATAACTTAAAGTGAGATGTTTTTACAGAGTTGTGTAGTTGGTGTGTATTACATACACACCTCAATAAAGAAATTAACTGCATTACCTTTGGTCTTTTGGTGACCCTTTGGGATGATCACAAGTGGCTCTATAGCCAGTGAATTGTGTAGCCCTAATTGTTCACCGTATCCTTTGTAAATTATCCCTTTAGCACATATATTATGCTGTGAGCTAATTTTAGCAGTCTTATAAATACTCATTCCCATTGACAGTCAGCCCTTAAAGCGAACCGGTCCTTTTATTTAAGTAAGGCTCTCAGGAGTATTGGTTCCAGATTGAATCTTTTATCCTTGTCCTGGTGGGAAAGGTCCTGGATGCCATCCTGCACAGGGGCTTCTGTGCCTGCAGCTTAACCCCTCTTTGTACCCACAAGGAAATCTGGGTTTTGTGAACCTCACATAACATAATAAGAGAAATATCATCACTCTTCACCTTGTAAATGAGAGAAAGCCGTAAAGTGTTAATATTGAACAGAAAAACTATAAGCACACTAGCCAAATTATCTTCGTTAAACTCCCTCCTCCTCTCTATAACCTTGGTCACATAATCAGGGATGAAAATCATTATCTCTCATTCACATCTGTTATTAATATTCTTGAAACCTCCTTTAAATCGGATTAGAACTTCTCATCTACAGCAAACAAATGGTGAACTCAAGGCTAAGATGCATCAGGTTAATGCACACAATATTTTTATTTTCTCTTCCTAATTGAATTTGTACATTGATTTGTGTTACTGTTCTCCTGACCAGTTGTTATTAACTGGTTATAAAATGCCAACTGGTTATAAAAGCAAATTGCTTTTCTGGATACTACAGCCCATCATTCCTGGCCCAGGCAATGCCATGCGTCTCCTCCAGTCCCTCCTCAACATTCAGCTCTAATAAGGCTATTTTCTTATGACTTACAGGGAGTGTTACCTGGAATGTTAACTCCTGAGGACTGGCCTGTAGGAATGTCATGACTTTGGAGGGAACATCACACTTGGCTGGTGGCAATACAGGTAAAAAGATGAGGTTATTTAATACATTCACTTCCCCTCCTCGTGAGCATCCCCAATGGTTCCCATCGCCTCGGGGCCACCAGAGCAGCACAGAGCAGCTACAGCAGCCGCATGGGACTGCGTCGGGCTCGGCAGCGCTGTGGTTTCCTCTTGTCAGCTATGTAGAAAGCTCTCTCAATACAAATGGCTGCTGGGCCCTGCAGTGGGATCCCGATACCTTCCTATGCAGATCAGTGTGCTCCAGAGAACCTGCTGTGGGAGCTGGGCTGGGACTGGGTGTCCTCAGATTGGGCACAGCCGGGTGGGTGTCACACCATGGAGTTTAGAAGGAGGACAGAAATAACCCACTGAGTTTCACTTTCGCTCTGGGTGCTGGGGACGGATGCGCTCAGATGCAGGATTTGTGGAAATACCTTAATAAAGCCACCAAAATCTCAGGTGTGGGTTGATGGAGTGTTTTACAGAGGGTATCCCAGGGAGCAGAGGCACAACCATGGCAGAGATACCCCAAGCCCGCTTGGAGCCAGACAGATGGCAAGGGCGATGGCATTTGCTGTCATCCAGCCTCTTAATTTTCCTGTCTCTTTATCTCAGCTCTTTGAGGGCTAGAGGCAGAACAGCGTTTTGGCAAGGAGACTCCACTCTAATGCCTTTTTTTTCCCTTTTGCAATCATTTTGAGTCTTGTGCCTTGTTATGCAGTAATGGAAGAAGTCAAATACTGACCTTTCGTAGAGGCACAAAAGAGCCTTTTGGGGCAATGTATTAACCTCTGATGATTCCTGTAGTTTCTACAGAAGACTGTACAGTTACAGTTCATAATCTGCTCTTTCCTTCCTCTTTGATGGTGACTGAAGGTTACTCTAGAATTAGTGTTTAGTGGTTTATTAGTACATATTTCTCTAGTCTCTACATTCTGGGGATCACAAAGAGCTTCACAATTCTAAACTCAGATGTACATCCCTTCCATGCACCGAGCACCGGTGGGAAGCGCCTGCGGCCTCATGGCTCGGCATGAGAGGTGTTTGCAATAACTCATAGTGAGGAATAAGCCTCTACTTCTCTTCATCTGGGGAAAGCCCCATAAATCATCCCACGTGCGGGACTTGTAGATCATGTAACTGCTCCTGCAGTGCCAGCCTGGCTGTGCCTGGCTCTCACCCGCACAGTAACAGGTCATTTCACACCGTACCTGCACAACCAGAGAAAACTCATTTTGTAGGAGAAACGTGTTGGTTTAGAAAGTTTTGCGTTGACGCAGGAGAGCCAAAGCCTCCAGTTTGTCAGTGTCTCTAAACCCATCAACCTCGCTAACGCACTCTCCCATGGAAGCTGGCACATTCAGGAGTTTCAATCCTGGAAGTGAGTCTCTGCTAGGGCAAAACATCCCGTTCTTTGTCATTAGGCAGGAGCTGAGAATTGCTGTCACTTGTCTGCAGGGTAAGGCAGGCTCTTGTTCATGTCAGCATGAATGTGGGGATTTCCTCGAAGCTACTCCAGCGTCGCAGTGATGCTCCGCACAGAGAGCAGGGCCTGCATCTGTCCTTGCTGCCGCTATGATAAAAGGTCAGATTTGTTCCTCTGCTTTCTATTTCTTGCTCCTTCTGTTCATGTTCATGTCATGTTCATCTGTTCATGTCAGATGAATTGAGCTGTCCAGGCAAAGTGAGGAGATTCTTTAAAGGGTCAGGGAGTGGTTAAAATATGGTAGGAAGAAACAGATCATTTCATAGCCAAAGGAGGTTATTAGTGGAGTCCCACGGGGATGTGTGCCATTCCAAATACTCGTCAATGACTTGGAAAAGGGGAGAAGGTGGCAGGAGGTGACAAAGTTGGCTGCTGGAAATAAAGTATTCAAGGTAATAGAGACAAAACCAAACTGTAAAGAGCTGCAGAAGCATCTCGTGTGCTGAATGACGAGGTGATAAAGCACCAGGCTGCATTTCCTGCTGATAAATTATAATACACACAAGGAAAAGCAGAATGCACCCAGGAAAATATATGAATGAGTGCAATGGCAAGCTGTAAATTAGGTGTGCCCACCAAGGAAAGAGTTACTGGAGATACGGAGTTCTGTGGAAACATAGACTCACTGCTGGCTGTCAGAAAAGTCAACTGGAATGTTCGGAATTACGAGGGAAGGAAGAGAGAACGCCATTGTGTTACCCGTCTGTCTATTGTATGGACTTCTGGTCGCCCATCTCGGCAAGTATATTCCAGAACTAAAAAAGGTGTGGAAAAGGTCAAGGAATGTAATTAAGGCAAAGGAACAGCTGCTGCATGTCTGAAGAGGGAAGCCTCAGAGGAGAAAAGGGCTGGCAGTGGGGGTCTACGAGGTACAGACAGATCTAGCAGGAGGATGGGAACAATTATCTGCTCTTTCTAATAGACAAACAAGAGTCAGTGGCATTAAATCATCATTTGCAGCTTAAAGCAAACAAAAGGAAGCAATTTTTTTCACCCAGTGTTTAATTAAAGCTGTGGGAATTTGTGCTGCAAGATGTAGGGGACACCCAAGGGTAAGACATTTAGAAAGAAGTTGGAGAAAGCAGACTCCATCAGTGATCGCTACCTGGCAATGCGGAAACTCTCAGGTGGCAAAAGAAGCCCCCCTGCTACATGGCTTTGCGTTACCCGGATATTTAGGTTGTCTTTAGCCTTATCTTACTGCTAAATATGAGACAAGATGATTTGCTTTTTCTTTGTCGTTCTTTTCGACACTGCAGTTTCAGCACCGGTTTCTGTGATGTCAGAGTGATGCCAAGCATAATCTTACCCAGGAAAGACCTTCTTCTGTCTCCAGGTTTTTTATTGGATCTCCCATCTAAAATCCCCGAAGCCTGTTCAAAGCTGAGGTCCTTTAAAAGTTATATTCATGCAAATACTGTAACAATGAAACACAGTAAGACAGATGGAACACAGAGCATAGGAATAACTGCCTACAAACACTTTTTCTGCAAGAACTTAAAAGATTTAGACTTTGCATCAATTTATCTGGGTTTTCTTGTTTCAAGGAAAAGCAGTTTAGTTTTCGTGTCCCATCTCCTGACTTACCTCCCTCTGAATTCACCCATTTCAAGTGTGTGATTATTTAAGAAGAGATCTAAAAATCCTTTCTTCATATGAAGCACCCACTGCAACTTGGAGAGTTCTTCCCTTTGGCTCCTGGGTTTGGCTCAGACTCTAAATTAGGGCCCATCTGTGGTACTAAATGTGGCAGAGTTCGGAATTCTGTTTTCAATTTAAGCAGGTATCTTATCTCCTGCAGTAAAGACAGATGGTTTAAAGGTAAATGACACGTCATAAAACACGCTTGTAGTGGTAACATTTCTCTTTTGCCTATACCTTTGCTCAAGCATTGTACTCATGAGTCTGAGCCAGTGTCACATCCTGAATGTCTTTTCATCAGTGAACCCGATTGCTGACAAGCCTTAAATTCATGGAATGTGATTTGAAATCACTGACATGGGAAAGCATGACTTGCCTTAACAAAATAACACTGCCAGGGCTGGGGCAGCCGCAGCTTCTCTGGGCACCCTGTGCCAGCGCCTCAGCACTCCCACAGGGAAGAACTTCTTCCTTATATCCAACCTAAATCTCCCCTCTGTCAGCTTAAAGCTATTCACTTGTGAATGCCACATAGCCCAGACTGCATTAGAATCTGTCACTGGCTACTGATTTTTATTAAGCATTGTGTTGCAGGAAAAAATACTGGTGGAATCAAAGGTGGTTCTTTTCTTGCAGGCATCCTGTCATTAGCCAGTTTTCTTCATAGAGAGGTTTTGATGCATAAACCAAAAGTTTCCTCTTCCTTGCATGTTGTTGCCAGATGTTTCTGGAAAACTTTAAAACAACAAAGTTATTTGTGTGCACTTCCATATGACTTCACCCCAATGCCTGCCTCAAAGCGCTCCCCCTCCTCCTCGATGAACCCAATTAACTCTCCCCTCATTTCTGAACAGTGCATTTCCAGTGCTGCATTTTGGAATTCCAGCCATTCCGTACGGATCTCTATCCTGGCATTCAGAAGAGCTCGATGGCACCGTCACCTCCTCAGATTAATTTCCAGTTGCAGTTGTGATCTCTTTTTCACATAAAACAGCAGCAGAAGAAATTGGGCCTCAATGTTTTGTCGATATAGACCCAGAGATGGGAGGATTCAGTGCTCCCCATTGTTCTTATGGCTTCAATAAACACCAAGGACCAAGCTCTCCGCTGATGGAATTGGAAAGGGCTGATATCACATTATGCCAGAAAGATACTTAACCCCATGTGGGGCTGTATCACTTGGATACAGGCTTCAGCTTTTTCCAGTTTATGATGAAGCTTGGAGGTGTGTTTTATTCTGGCATTTGCCATGAGCTCTATTTCACTGTGTTGTTACACACACAGTTTGGCATGGTGGAAGAACTACAACAGTGGTTCCTGTAGAAGTGAATCATCTGATGGGAAATCAAAGCACAAAACACATCACAACAGATAAAGGACTAGCACAGGAAGTAAAAACAGGAAAAAACACAAAGGAAGTAGAAAAAGAGTTACTAACCTCAAGGGGATGAAGGCAGCAATGGCACAGACCTCTGTGCCTCAATCTATGACCTAGTAAAGTTAATAGCAAAAGCATACTTAGATTGAGTTTGGACTCTGGAGTCCCCTCTGACTTGCAGTCATGAGGATGCTGTTCATCAGCTCATCACAGACTGGTAAGGAATTGTGCTCCTCTGCCTGTGGGAACAGCAGCAGGGGAACATTGCTTTTCCATCCTGGCTTAGCTGGAAAACTATTGACAGGCTGCAGTCACTGCCTGAGTGGCTTTGCTGCACATTCAAGAATTAAACAGTTACTTACAGGCTGATAGGAAACATCCTATCCTCCTATTAAATTGTAGCTTTACATGAGCTGTCTTTGATGCACGGCTACAGAATCAGCATTTCATAGGAAAAGGTGGAGCAGCCCTTATTTTTGGAAGTACTTCCAAGTAGGCTTAAGGACTTCATGATTTGTGATGTGTGGCCTCCTTATAGTATTTATTCCAAAAGCACAAATTCTTTGTGTAATTCTGAACAATCGTCTTCCAGTTCCCACTATCTCTGAAGTATTTCATTAGTAAGATTTTATTTCATGTACGTGATTTCTGGTCACTGGTGCTACCATGTCCTGGGTTTGACTGAATCCTTTCCATTCCCCATTGTCTTTGATTCTCTGATATGTAGATCTTGTCTTCAGCATCTGTTTTTTTGTTTTGGTTTTTTTGTGTCTTTTAGCTTATCTTTATTAATTATTTCAGATCAAAACCATCATTTGTGTCCATTTCAGTACTTTGAGTGAAATATTGGTAAATCAGTCTCCTTGCCTGTGAACTTCTCTGTCCTTCCAAAGTAAAGTAGGTCCAACCACTTGAACCCCAACTCCATTAATTGCTAGCACCATCCCATACACCGATTTCTTGCAGATTACAAAGCAAGCTGCTCCTGCTCTATTTCATGAGCTCATCCCTTCATCTGGAAAAACCTCCACCATTTTTCTTCCCAGCCTGCTTCTAGCACTAAAAATGATTTAGTGCAGATCCACAGTGGCCCATTTACGTTTGCCAGCAGGGACCCCTGTGTCTGTTCTGTTCTTACTGGGCCTGTCAGCACTTTGTAACCAAAGGAATTTCCCCACATTGTGACCGTACTCGTGCATGATCATTCACAGTTGTTTGTTTCCTTGAGTGTGGAGGGGTTAATTTTTTCCCAGTGTGACTCCAGACCATTTTTATACCTCGATGCTTCCTGTGGATTACGTTCTGTGCGCTCACTTCAAAGTCATCTGTGGCATGAGCTGCTTATCCCCGGGTCCTCTGTGTTGCCCATGCTAACCCCCAGACAGACAGATTTATGGCCGCATCTGGCAGCCACGAGATTCCCTTCGGTGCTTCAGATGTTTCTTCCTGACATTTGGTTTGGAACGCTGTACACCAATCTCCTCGGTTTCCATGAATTGCCTCATCTCCTCTATAAGGGTCATAATTATATTTAATGATTTAATAATGTTACCACTTATGTATTTTAATGTCTATATTTAGTGTTTGATAAGGTTGAGGCTCTTTGCAATATTATTACATCGTGGCATAGGGCCGTGCAGTCATTTATATATTATCTATCGTATGGCAGCTCGTACCCCTCCTCCTGTGCTTCACCGAGCCACAGGGCACTCGCCTGACCTGCAATTCCTACTCCCTGAAATTCTCCTTCAAAATTAGGTACAGCCAAAACGTTCACTGTCAATACAATGTGGGAGCTGACACTGTGCTTCAGTCCTTCTCTCCACCCTGTGCTTTAAGGGTATTTATTAGTTCCTCCTTAAATGCAAATTTCTCAGCTCGTGGAAATAATTCTTCCCTCTGTTGTCCAAATAGATTTTATTCTTTACACAGAACATTTATATGTGTGCCATTCGTACATGTTTTGAGAAGGAGAAAACCTCCTGTATTTGAAGTCTTTAGGTAATTCACTATCCAGCTCCAAAATAGCTGCAGTATTTGAATGATGATTGTTACAGTGCATAACTTGTGTATTTAGAAGAGAACTAGGGGAATTTTGGGGGAAAACCCCAAACAAACAAGCAAGACCCCAAGCCTTCACCTCTAACTTTTGGGTAAGAATATACAAGTTTCATCAAATGACTGTTCTGCTCAGGTTGGTGGAGAATAATCGAACAATGCCAACATTTGTGGAAGGTCGTCTTAAGCTTTGCATCAAATGGGAGCCAAAGCCATGAAAACTGTTACCCCATCCAAACCCATTACCCATGTTGACACTTTAGCAGGATGGCGAAACCCTGCCACAGGATAAGGTGAACCACACGTTCTGAGGTTGCAGAAGAATTTGCTTCATGTTTTTCTTCCGGGGATGAGCGCGGTGGCTGCAGCAGGAGAGGAGCCGCTGGGCTGTTCTCTGGGCAGGGATGAGGTGAGCCTCCTGATCAGAACAAGGTATGTTGATCTCAGAGATGGGAAATCTATTAACAGAGGGTTTTGATAACACGTTGTCACAACACTGCACTCCTAAACTCCAGAAATGCCTTTGTTTCCATCGGACCATAAGCGTTTAGGTATTTTAAATGTGAATACAAAACAAAACAGGTTGAACTCAAGAAATAGGAAACTCATACTCACTAACTTAAATGTTTTGAACATTGTTTATGTTCCAAGAAGTTGTCAATGCCGGTTGTTTACCAAATGCATAGGTTTTTAGGGAACAGAATTATCAGCAGCATAACGCAAGCCCCAGACTTTCGGCCAGTCAACTTCATCACCTTCTGAACACTTAGTTGAACAGGAACAAAACTCACAGGTCTTTCACAGCCTAACTTATTTCATACATCTTTACCAGCTAGCAAAGACCACCATCACATAACGCATTTCGAGCTGTTACGCACAGGGTAGCACGTTACTATTGTAAAATGTTAGCCAAAGCATGCCAGCTTGCCAAGTTTTTCCATTACATTTATTTTTACAAGGCAGGAGTGCCCTGGGGAACGTTTCTGTTTGCAGGAGAACAAAGGGAGGTGGTATGCTGGGGTTGTTCAGTCACAGGATAGCTCCTTGAGGAGGATGGAAAGATTTCTCCGAAGCCAGGGGAGCGGCACACAGCGATTCCTCCGTCACTGCCGTGCGTGATCCTGCGGGCTCGGTGCTTCTGCTCCCAGTAGTACTTGTACCTGAACCAAGTGAGTATCAGTAGCATTGTTTTCCCAGCTTTATAAACCAGAAGCTGAAAACCTGATGTTCTTCACCTGCTCGATTCAATACATTTAAAAGGGAACAGATTTCAGAGGCAGAATTCATAGACTCATCACAGAATCCCAGACTGGTTTGTGTTGAAGGGACCTTAAAGCTCCTCCAGTTCCAACCCCTGCCACAGGCAGGGACACCTTCCACTAGAGCAGCTTGCTCCAA
>WTXV02043352.1:0-14953 GCA_009823435.2 Nymphicus hollandicus | reverse complement strand
GCTTTTGTGGGGGGGGGGGGGGACCGGGGGGGGGGGGGGGCGGGGGGGGGGGGGGGGGGGGGGGGGGGGGGGGGGGGGGGGGGGGGGGGAGGGGGGGGGAGCGAAGTCCGCGGAGGCAATTAGCGCTAATTAACGGAGGGGGCGCCGCGGCGGTAGCGTCGGGCGGGGCGGGGACTAGGTCAGGGTCTTTGGCCGGCGGCAGCAGGAGGAGGAGCGGCAGCAGCAGCGGGGGGAGCGGGGCTGGCCGCCGCCGCCGCGGCCCCCGGAGGGGCGGCTGTTGACTTCCTCCCGCCCGTGCCCTCGCCCCTTCCAGCCCCCGCCGCGGGCGCGATGGCAGTTGGCGGCTGAAGGAGCCCCAGCGCCCTCCCCCGGACGAGGTAAGGGCCGCGGGGGTCCCGCGGGGGCAGGGGCCGCTTTGGGGGCCGGCGCCGCGGCTTCGCCCCGGGAAGTTCCCGGGATGGGGGAAGCGGCGGCTCCACCGCAGGAATGCCCCGAGCGCGGGGGGGCAGGGACCGAGGAGCCGCCTGTCCCCGTGAGGATCCCGGTGGGACGGGACGGGAGGGGCACGGCGGTGCCGGAGCTCCGCGGCGTCTCCCCGACGTGGGTGCCCGGGGCGGCGGCGGTGGGAAGCGGGACTCCCCCCGGTCCGGAGCGGGGTGTGTGTGGGGTGTTGGGGCCGGGCAGGGGGGAGCCCCAGCGCCGCTCGCTGCCGTGGCTGGGCTGGTTTTGCAGAAGTGGGTGTGCCGGGAGAGGGCTCAACAGGTCCCGACACATTTCGCTGAAAACTCTACTTCTGCAGAGCAGAATTTATCGCAATCCGGCCGTTTTCGGCGCTCGCCGCTTTTTTTCTGCTTCGGGCACTCTCCCATCTCGTTTTTGACACGTTCCGTGCACTGGGTGGCTCGCTGCGCGGTTTTTTGGCGCTGGGGGAGTTGTCAAATGGAATAACGACATTCCCCCCGCCCCCCCCCCATATAGAAAAAAAAAAGAAAACCCAAAAAGAGGGCAAAATTGGAGGGGGACTGTTGTAATTTTTTTCCTCACTCGCTGCTGTGGTGTCCACCTTAAATGGCCCAGCAATACTTCACTGCCGTGTGTGATCCACGGGGTCTCGGGGGGCTCCCGGTCCCTGCCGTCTGCGGTGGTCCCAGCCAGGGACAGGGCACCGAGAGGCTGTGGACGGGGGTGCTGAAGGCCCAGGGAGGGGTTTGCGCTGAGCTGCTCCCGCTCGGGACGCTCCTGCCCGCGCCAGGGCGCGCTGGGGCCACCTTAAATTTTTTCACACGTGGGGAGTTTTTGTTGATCTCGGTCCGCTTTGGCGCACAGAAATAGCTCCGCTGGTCGCAGCCCGGGGAAGATGGGCGGCGGGGCCGGCGGGCTGGCGAGCAGGACAGCGATCAACGTGTGAGCACCGCTGGGTTTAACGGGTGGATGGAGCTGGGGCTGGGGCTGGGGCTCGGGCATCGCCGCCTCCCGCGGCCGCTGCGCGCTCTTGGCTGGGCGCTGCTGGCGTTAGGCCGTAGACAAACGCTATAGGAAAGTTTGCCGAAGGGTTTACAGTTATCCGCTAAATATTTATTCTCTGTGCCGAAAATAAACGTAGGAAATACAAACAGATGAAGCTTAGATTTGTTGTCGGTGTTAAGATGTGTTTGGTGAATAGCCCTGAGCTGTGAAAGTGCTTGGAGCTAATAAAAATCCTACTTTATTTTTAGTGAGCTTTTATTTATAGATCGGGGATGTATTTAAAGAATTGGGTGGCATTTATTTCAAGATTCACGAGTTGTATTTTAAGCTGAACCTATGCAAAGATAGGAAATGTTGTGTTCTGGGGTGGAGGGGTCGGGTGGCTCCTGGTCAATAACAAACCGGTTGGATTTGGGCTGCTGGGAGGTGCAGTGTGGGAGAGTCGGCTCCGGAGATTCGGTACCTGTTGTGGGTGATGCATTGGAACCTGCAGGGAGAGGGGGAGGCTGGCTTGGGAAAGCTGGTGAATGTCCTTCTCCCCTGCCCTGCTCAGGATGTCATTAAATACCAGGGGAAGTTACTGTGCAAAAACTGTAAATTGGGCACTTGAACAATTCTTGGGCTTCCTTCCTCACTTGGGTGCGTGACAGAGCCAGCGAGTGTGCTCAGAGAGATGTCGTAGGCTGTGGGCTGATGGCGAGGTGCATGCAGGCAGGCTCTGCTCCATCCGGGCTCAGCAAAGCTTGAAAAATCAAACTTCCTTGTTACCGGTCAGAAATAAACATAAAACCAACCAGACACAAACAAAACCCCCAAAGCAGTGGGTTTGAGAAGCATGAGGCGTATGTCGGCTTATGGCTCGCTTTGCTGTGCTCTCATTGTCAGAGCATCTAACCCGGGTTTGCCAGGCTGAGACTATTGTTTTAAGCTGTTATTAAGACGTCCTCGCTGTGCTAACTTTGAACGCTTCTCATCTTTTTATAGCTAATGTTAAAGTAATGGATTCCAAAGAATTGCTTAACTCGTCGGATCAAGGCGAAGCAAGGAAAAATGCGCTCATCAGTACCAAAGGAGGGATCGTGATGGACTTTCGTCCACCCTTCAGGGGTGGAGCTACTGTACAAGCCCCTGTGTCTACATCTACTCTCCCCAAGTCTTCTCAGTCAGATTCCAGCCAGCAACCTGCTTTGGCTGACTTCTCGAAAGGATTAGCAAACAATGTGCCTCCGCCAGACCTTTCCAAGGCAGTGTCGCTCTCAATGGGACTGTACATGGGTGAAACTGACGCGAAAGTGATGGGAAACGACCTGGGATTTTCGCAGCAGGGCCAAATCGGCATCTCTTCTGGAGAAACGGACTTCAGGCTCCTGGAAGAAAGTATTGCGAGCTTGAACAAGTCCTCGAGCCTGGCAGAGGACACCAAGGGAGCAATATCCTCTGAGGTGCCGCTCGAGCCGGAGTTCCCCGGCATGGCTGGCCGCAGCGTCCCTTTAGAGTCAGGAGCTGCAGTCCAAAGCCAGGTTGGCTCCAATGGTGGCAGCTTGAAGTTATTCTCTGAAGACCAAAGCACCCTGGACATTCTCCAGGATTTAGAATTGCCACCAGTATCACCTGGCAAAGAGCCCAATGGGAGCCCGTGGAGGCTCGACCCGCTGCTCGATGACGGCGGCCTGCTCTCCCCTATATCTGCGGATGATGCCTTCCTCCTGGAAGGAAGTCTGGGTGAAGACTGCAAGCCTCCTATTTTATCTGACACTAAACCTAAAATTAACGACCGTGGTGACCTTTTACCGAGTTCCAAAATGCCAATGCCTCAAGTGAAAACAGAAAAGGAAGACTTCATTGAACTCTGTACTCCTGGCATAAAGCAAGAAAACATGGGCCCAATTTACTGTCAGGCAAACTTCTCTGGGTCGAATCTGCTGGGTACTAAAGTCTCTGCCATATCTATCCACGGCGTCAGTACCTCTGGGGGGCAAATGTATCACTATGATTTAAATACTGCATCGCTCTCTCAGCAGCAGGATCAGAAACCAATTTTTAATATCATTCCATCTCTTCCTGCCGGTTCAGAAAATTGGAATAGGTGCCAGGGATCAGGAGACGAGACGCTGGCTCCTTTGGGGACGCTCAACCTTTCTGGCAGACCTGCTTTCTCTAATGGCTATTCAAGGTAATTAGTTTTTGTTGCTCTTTATTAAAACACTCCGGGTGTGTTGAGCACAGCTGTGTGCAGGCTGGGGTGGGGGCTTGTGGCTTGGTTTTCCTTTCCAAGTTGATTATCCCTCTTTTCATTTGTCAAGTATGGCTGGTCAGACATCACCGGGGTCTGTCTGCTCCACAGTGCGATGGCAGCTTTAACCCAGTATTGAACTATTGGTCTTAAAGGGCAGAAAAGAGGAGGAGAGCTGGTGTGCTTTAAAAGAGAAAGAAATAAGAATTCCAAGTTACAACCTAGAGGGAAAATGGAGTACGTGGTAGAAGGATCCGTACGCGAGGCAGTATAGAAGGAAGTATTTCTGTGTATACAAAAGCGGCTTCATTCCCAGGGGTTAGAGGATCAATCGCTGTGGGGTTTTTTTTTCCTTCCTTGTCTTACTTCAATGTTGTGCACAAAAATAACTCGGTTGCTGGGTAAATTTCTAGAATTACATTTAAGCTGAACTAGAGTTTTAGCTTTGCTTCGTATTGCATTTACCTTACATGGACAAGAAGATTCCCAGTAGGAAATACTCAGCAGTTTGTTAATAACTGCATTTAAAGAGATAAGAGTATTTGCAGTGAGATTTTAGACATACCTGGAATTTAACTCTTCAGTAGAAGTGCAGGAGGGTTTGCTTAGGGGTGGCTTGGTGAGAGCAGGGTGTTTTTGGGAGGCTGGTTAGTCTGTCTTTTACGTGACTTTGGGCTCATGTTTTCTGCAGGTAATTCGGTGGTGCATAGTCAAGTAAAGCCTGTGAGTAAGGGAGGAAGGGAGGTGGTAGCTTCATCACTGGGTAGCTGTGTACATCTCTGGCAGGTTTCAGTAAGAACACCTAGTTGTATGTTTCCCTTGGTGTATCTTTGTGGAAGATGCACTTGCACAAGCGCGGGGCTTGGTCTCAGTGGTGGAGGAGGTTTTTGTTGGGTTTCTGTGGAGTCTTAGTTAGAAAATGGCTCTTCAAGTCTGTATATGTGAAAGCAGCAAATGTAGGCGTCCAATGAAGAGTCTGGTTTAGCTTTCTGGGCTTTCCTGCCCTGCTGGCGGATTGATCCCTGGAGTGTCCTGGGGCTCCCCACATGGTACATGCTCCATTTTCCCACGGTTGGAATGAGGGGTGTGGGGAGCTCTTTGTTTTGGGAAGACAACTTTTAACTTGTATTCTAGGTTTCTTTCATAGTTCTTGGTTTTTGTAATGAAGATGTGTTGGGTTTTTTTCTGTGAAGCGTTTAAAGCAATTTGCAATGTAAGGAATCCAGAAAGGAAAATGGGAATTTGTGGATAAATCCTACTTTGGTGTATGAATATCGAACATGCGTTATCATTGATTTTTACAGAGTAGAACTCCTTTGTGCTAACATTTTGCATGATCAGTCCAACTTCTGTGTTGTTTTTTGCTTGTTTCATGGGGGTTTTTTATTCTGCTCCCTGTATCTTTAGTGTCAATCACTATAAAGTCTGTATCAAAGCAAGGGGAACTATTTCTGGGTCTGGGAGATGAATTGCAGTGACTGTTTGAGCAAGCAGATTCCTTGTAGATAATGGGAACGTCACTTTTGAGAACACTTCTGTAAAGTTCATGCATTGTTTTTATCTTACAAGACTGTGTGGGTAGAACCAAGCGTGTTCATGGGCGGATGGGTTACACGGGTGTTTGTCTGGCTTTTGGGGAATGCCATAACCACTGGGTTTGTATAGTGGGTTTCTGATAATGTCGTGGTGAAAAACCCACCCAAGCTCCTACCTCTGGTGCTGGAGTAAGGAGGGCAGTAGTGGTAGATGTTACTGTTTGTCATGCAGCAGCTCTGGGGGGGTGCTGGGGGTGTTGGGGCTGAGCAGATGGTGGGCAGGAGGGATGGGGGGCAGTAAGTTGGTAGGATGGGGCTGGCAGATGCCCTTGGCAGAGCGAGTGCCTGTGGTAGGCACAGGAGCATCCTCGGCATCTGCCTGCATCAGGGGCAGGGTCTGCAGTGCTGTGCTGCCAGGGGTGATGTCGGTGCTTCCTGCAAGGTTGTCTGGGGTTTTATTGCTTTAGTTTGCTTTACAAGAATGGATTATTTCTTTCTTAATCTAAGGAACAAGTAAAAGAATTTTGGGGTGGCTCCTAGCTGAGTTCTGCATAAGAATTAATTCTCTCTAGCCTTTATGGAAGCTGTTCTTACTTCCCAAGGATTTTTACACTCTGAAACTACAAAGTCCAATTCTAAAGCCAATATTGTTTGGGTTTACTTTTTTTTTTCCCCTCCCCAATAAAACAGAGGCACCCCCATCTTCTTTGTAAAAGGTTCGAGGTACTGATGAGCCCTGGGTTTGAGGCAGGAATTCTCTTTCTTCCTGAACCTTGTCGGCAATATTTGGTCTAAACCCGATGAGTTTGGGAGGATGTATTGTGGATTTGTTTGTTTCTCTTGCAGAAGACTCAACAAAGTTGGCCTTTGGTTTAGAAACAAAGGGAGGACTCTCCTGCTAGATTCTGGGGACTGCTTTTTATGTGTTACTGTTGGGTGCTAACTGTGTGAGCTGAGGCTGGGAGTTTGGGAATTCAGAATGGCTAAATTTCAGTTTCCAATAGGAAATACTTCTGTGTTGGTAGAATTATTTGACTATTCATAACATATTAATGACCCACTACACACATGGGAAGAAGAGCTGCAGTTTGGTGTTCAGGTAGTGTTTAATCCAAGTGTTTTAATGGACAGCATGCGACGTCTCTTTATAGTCTGGAATTGATGGCATGCAATGTTTTGAGTGATTTTGCTTGTAAGGATCACACCACATGTGGTCTTTAATGAGACAAGTAATAATCAGGACTGAGAACACTAATGCCTTTTCCTGTGAGCAGGAGGAGGTGTTGGGAAGTTAACAAGCAGAATCCAAACCTTGGAAATCGGTTCGATGCGAACAAATCGGTGATAGTCAATAGACTGCTGCCTGTATGGAGCCTGCCACTGCTTGTGCTCACGTGCTGCAGCTCAGTGTTGCACCAGCGGATGCTCACCATCTTCTTGAGCAGCAGCAGGACAGCTTCATTCTGGGGTGGCTTTGGCGAGCTCTCCCATCGGAGCGAGCGAGCTGCTGATGGATCACAGTGGAGCAAACTAAGGAAAAGGTGGAACAGGGTAAGAGGGAGGAAAAAGTAGGTGAGTAGAGATGGTTTGCCTTGGATTTTCTTTATTAGAAGTGAGATGGAAGAGGAGTAAAGCAGGCTGAAAGCCTGTTGGTAAATGCCTGACTGAAGAATTATGGGGTTCGATGGTGTCTGTGTCTGATGGGATGTTATTTGTGATTTATTACACAAACGCCAGTGAAAAATGTGAAATTTCAAGGAAATGGTTTTAGCAACCCGCACTCAGCGGGCTCTTGCCTGGTATATACATTAAATCCAGCTCAACTTCTTAATTCCTCTGACTTCCTGGAGATGTGGCTTGTTGTGGGGGGAGCGAAGGACGAGGAGAGCCAGCGCAGCAGCGCAGGGGTTTCTGTGCGCTCTTTCTCTTAGCCTACAGCCAGAATTCACAAAGCTGGGCCCCACTGGCAGTGCTACGGCTTCTCCTGTTACATTTGAAGTCATTCCTAGTGCTTAAGCTTGTGGGGGATAAGGATCATTAAGGAAGTTTAAGAAAGGGCAAGAGCTGAGGGAAGCCATGAAGGAGGAGGAGAATGTGGAAGGGGGGTAGAAGCTCTGCTGGTTGGTCGCAGTCCAAAGCCTTCCTCGCAGGAGAAGTTACCTTTGTGCCGTCTCTCTGTAGCAGGGATTCTCCTTGGACTCGGGCGTTTTACTAGAAGGAAGGGGAAAGAAGTGATTGTTTGCTAGAAATGGTAAAGGTCAGTTGTCCGTTTGTCTTACCGCATTGTTTCAGCTTGGATTCCGGCCAGAGCCGGTGGCTTGGCACGCTTGGACACAGTGTTTTAAATGTTGCCTGACTCAGCAGTAAGTGATGTTATGGTACATAGGGAAAGATGTCTTTTTTAATGGTTCCATTTTGATATAAAAACCAGATCTGTTATTTGCAGTGCTTGGGGTTTCAGGAGTTGATGTTGTGATTTGTCAGCTTAATGTAATACTGTGCTTGGGTTTGGAGCCTTGGAAACGCATGGCAAAACATCTAATTGCTTTGGCAGAAAGGGATGAATTGGGAACATCCTGCAGAATGTGCTGTAAGGCACTGTGAAAAGGTAGCTAGGTGAACGGCAGGTCATGGAAGGGGGGATCTGCTTTTCCCAGTTTTGGCTGATCATTCAGCTAGCTGATAGCTGAGAAGGTTTTTATAAGTCCAGCCCAAATTGTTAACTCCTGCTAACTTATTTCCCCCTACAACAATCTCTATTTTAAGCCTAGTTGTAGCTTTGAAAGCACCAGCTGGTTTTTGTTGCCCATTGCATTTTTTGGTCCATCTTAAATAATGGTTGGACCCCACTGTACTCTTCAGCTGCCAGTGAAAGCAAAACTGGCGCTGAACCAGCCCTTCTCACAGATCTGTTCCTACATGTGAAATACATGTATTGCACAACTCCTACATCATGTATTTATGGTGATAAAGATGACTTTCGCACGGTGAGAGAAAATGGTCTTGGAGATGCAAATGTCCCTTCTTTGACTGTTACTGCTCATTCTGGAAATGAACAAGTGGTAACTGTGCTACGTGCGTATGGAACTGCAAACTGGAATTATTCCTGCATTTTAAAAGGTTACCAAGTCATAGAATCATGGGATCGTTTGTGTTGAAGGGACCTTAAAGCTCACCCAGTTCCAACCCTCTGCCATGGGCAGGGACACCTTCCACTAGAGCAGCTTGCTCCAGGCCCCATCCAACCTGGTCCTGAAGTCCTTCTCTCTTCCCAGGTCTCCTTTTGTCACCACCACCTACCAGATGGGCCATTGGGGGCTTCCTATATTGTATTTATTCATGTTTTAGGTATAACTTGCCTAACCTCAAGTAGTACAAAATGACTGAGGAGGAGCCCAGCGCTGCTGTCTTGGATGCAATGCTTGTACCAAAGTTGTACTGTTTACACTTTGTAAAATCAGATCTGTTCTCTCTTACTTCCATATTCAATTCAGTATCTCTGTCTATGAGCACTGCTCACAAGTCTTGAGATAAATAACATTTCAATGTAATCCTGTTTCCAATGCAAGTAACAAGCAATGGGAGAAGCGTTGTAGAGCTGTCGTTCCAATTATCTTGGGTTTGTGAGCTAAAATAACTGCAAGCCTGTCACCTCTGGCACACAGGGAGGAACTTTAAAATGCCTTCATAAAATGACCAGATTTTAACTGTTCTTAGAAACACAGAACCAGTGTGTGTGCAACAAGGTAGTTTCTGGGAAGGCTGTTGAGCTGCGCAGCACAGCGTGCCACAGACCCCGGGAGCCTGGTGTGTTAAGCTCCCTTTGGTTTTATAGTCTTTGTCTCCCAGAGTCTGGCAGTGTACACAAATGTTAATCTTATTTACTGAAGTATTAGTGCGCTGCATTGTTGCATGTACGGATTATTTGTGTTCTCATCACAGTGGGTTTCTGACCCATTCACTACAGTGTGATACCCACTTATAATGCAGCCTCTGCTTAAATAACCAAAGCGCTCGTAGACCAGGAGTTAATCCTGTTCTCAGTGCTGGCCTCTGGAAATACTGGGCAGATGCTGTCAGTGGATGGCCTCATCCATCCCCATGGGACAGACATGAACCAATACAGCTGGAACAGATGACACACACACACACACACAAAGAGAAACAAATATTTTCAGCTCATTGCCTTGGCACTGACTGCACATCGACTGGCTTCAAGGATCTGTGGGAAAAAGCCAGCAGTGCACAAACTGCATCTGCGTTACCCGTGTGTGAGGGGAGAGAACCTGGGGCTGTGGCTTTGCTGGTCACCTGCAGAGGCATCAGAGCATGGGGTGTGCTCCAGCCCTTGAGTGTCACAGACTTAATTACAAGGGGCCTGGCATGCTGTGGACGTGCGGCTCTTGCTGCTGTCCCGTGGGAGAACAGGAGGCAGCGGGTTGTCACCAGTGTATGACAAGTCCAGTGTCTTGAATGAGAGCAGGTACTGGAGGGGTGAATAATTGTGCTCCCAGAAGTGGTGTGTTGGGTTGGGAAAACGATTTAGTGCAATTACTCTGCTTCTCCTGGAGGTTTTTCTTCTTACCTCATCTTCACAGCAAACAAGGTGCAGTGTTGAGCACATGCCTCCTACGTCCTTACCTGGCTCGGCTTATGCCAGCCTCTGCCATGATGTTTAATGCCAGGTATCTGGCTGAAACGATGTCTCCCAGTATCCAAGCTATGCACTCTATTGCTTGAAATACAACCGTATGTACTGTGACAAAAGACATCCTTCCACCTCTGTGTCCCACACCACTGGGTTTATCACGTGGCTGCTTCCCGTGTCCCAGCGGTGCGTCCTGGCAGGAGCACAAGGTGGAACTGCAGCTTGTGTGGGGAGAGGCGATGCTGGCCAGCACCTGGGGCTCCGTGTTGTAACGTAGGTGGTGTCAGTTGTTCTGGCTGCTCTTGTGTGAGGCTTCAGTTCAGATTCCAGAACACGGTGTTACTTACCCAGGATATCATGTAGAGATTTATAATAATGGTTCCTTAAATCAATAATCACTACAATTGTGTGGATTTCTGGAGGAAATTCAGCTCTTCAGAAGTCGTCTTGACATCTTCTGTGGAGTACATTTCTGTACCCGCCAACTGCATTCTTAATATAGTCGGTATCAACTGGTTATCATGAAAACTCTACGTTCCATCTGTACCTGTGGAGCTCGCAGTCCACGTTGAGACCTCCTAGAAAATTACAGTTCTGATGCACTTTGGAAATGAATCAACAACCGGCTGCTAATGTTTTGTTGTCTATTGTTATACACAGCTTCCACTTCGCGATGAAATATCTCAATTTCTTGAGATCACAAAGGCAAAACTGCTGATGGGGAAGGACTTCCAAAATAATACTGATGTCTGTCTTGAATTCAGCTCCCTGCTACTGTAACTGAGTGAAGAAACTGAGTTCCATTTTAGATTTTACAGTAATGCATTCCTCATGCTATGTGTAATAGGTTTGTACAGATCCTGTGTGTCAGGAAACAGCTGGAGATCATGATCATATTTATGCATCACGGTCACACGAGATTTAATATGAAACTGCTGAGCAGCAGGGCACAACTTACTCTTCTGTTGCTTTATTCACATCCTTCATATTTCTGGTTGCTTTCATTTGCATAAGTGAGTGTTAAGTAAGCGGATACTGCCCAGGATGCTGGTGTTCTTCTAAAAAAGAAATGGGGTCACAAATGAGTCGGTTGCCTCAAAATACTGCCCAGGAAGCTCTGGGAACTGGCAGCACTGTGCAAATAATGGAGTATCAACCATGGATGTAGTTTATACGGATAAGCAAATAATGGCAGTGATTTTATAGCTGTGTGGGTTGTTGGTGGTGGTTTTTGTTTGTTCTGGTTTTATTTTGGAGGATCACAGATTACTGGACTCTCAAGGAAAATGGGAAAAACCCAATAGAAAACTGGGGGAAGTCTCGTAATAGTGGAAGGTGTCTCTGCCCATGGCAGGGGATGGAAACTGGGTGAGCTTTAAGGCCCCTTCCAACCCAAGCCAGTCTGGGATTCTGTAAGTCTGTAAGTTATCTTTACCTAAATGATCTCTGGTGGGCTTCTGGCTGCCTCGGGCACTTGGGTCTTGCCTTGTGTTAGGAATGGGGGGGTGTGGTGTCCTGGCAGGTTTTCTGTCTGTTCCTCTCTCTGAATACCTGAATTCCTGCTTCTCCTGGAAGCAGAATGATAGAACCACGCGTCCCCCTGGAGCGGAGGGCCCAGTGTCCGTGACAGGAGGGCACTGATGTGGTTCAGTTTTGTTGTCATCGCTTGGAGAACCTGCTCGCCTGGTCTGTGTTTGTGTGGTCGTACGTGATGATGTAGGAGCAGGCTCTGGTAGGGCTCTGTGCGGCAGAGGAGCTGCAGTGGTGTCACTGGACTTCAGCAGTCTGGGGGAGCCTGTGTCTGTGCTGCTGTCCTAAGCCGGGTTTAACTACTTAGAATTCATTCCCGGACACTGTTAAGAGAGGAGGACGCATGGAATAGCTTGGAAGGAGGTTGGCTGTCAAATTGATGCCTTGTCAGGAAAGGATTGTGTGATCCCTCGTATCACCTAAAAATGGGTGTGTATGAATACAGGTATAATGTGGTACCTGAAATAAAACAAATGGATTTTCTGTAGCTTTTCATTTGATCAGATGATGTAAGTTGGTATCGATACATTTTAGATCGACACATCTGCTCCATAGGCACATTATGTATCACTGTATACCCGTGTATTTTTTCCGCTTGCCTATTTTTGTTCCTTTCCCATGATTCTGTGATTCTTTCTAAGAGTTTTCCATTACCATTCTGAAACAATAACTTATTGTAGCCATCAGCTAAAGGTTTCTTATGAATCAGCGTTGAAAACATGCATGTGCTGCGTTCACACATGGGGATTTGTTAGGCAGGAATGCAGTCCATGCATGTTAGCTCAGCAGACACCACAGTTCCATGTCCTAGTTTCAGTTTGCGTGTTATCTGCCTGCTTTTTTTCTCTCTCATGTTTTCTCATGGGTTGCTTCTGCAGGTTATGGTTGAGCTCTTTATTTCAGCGTGCTGTTTCCATGCGTGTATTTCAATGATCCCCTCTGTTAGATCCCAGAGGAGAACAGCCATGATGAGGCTGAGGGCTTGCACCACTTTTTTCTTAATTCTTTAATTTCAGGAAGAGGAATGATTGTGTTTGCATTTAGCTCAGGAGGATTTGGGCTTAGGAATACGCTAAATGTGGTATTGGAGAGATACTTGCTGTGAAAAGAGTGGTTTTAAATGGAATAAAATCGGAAGGAAGAGTGAAGTTGCGCTCTCTTGAAAACAGACGAGTTTGTTTTCACTGCCTTGCTCGGATTTCCAAACAAACATAGAGTAAAACTGATTTGTAAAGAATGACAGGGGCTTTCTTGCCTATTAGCTTTATGTAATCCCCTTTTGGTGGAAAGGGGAGACTTGTGATGCTTTTTGTTTTATTTGCTTTGACCAAATGGTACTGATAAGGCTTACAAGAAAAAAAGAGCATTAAATTCTATGCTCGCTCTCTCTTATTTTAAGTAGCACAAAGTCTAGAAGAGATCCCACATCACAAATGCAGTCTGCAGACAAAAGAGCTGCTGTGTTAACACGTATTTCAGAAGGAGCACGTCTCTGACCTGCTCTGCTGTTCTGCAGCCCCTACCAGGCTTCTCAGAGATCATTTGGCCACAGTGATTTCAGTGGGAAGTAATCTGTGTGAAAATCTGAGCGCTGGTCAGCTCTAAAGGCCCTTGATTTCTTTTTCCTATAGCTGCGTGAGCTCTGCCCTTCCTGAGCATGGGTTTCTGCTCAGCCCCACACAGCTGCTCTTCTCTGAACTGATACCTTCATCTCCAACAAAACCACTCGGATGAGTTCAGGGATGAGTTGGCTCCTTGGAGCTGGGGGAGACAGGACTGTTCAAACCAAGTGCCAGGTTACGTGCAAGTTTTGTGCACGATTTAATAACACTGAAGTTTAGTGCTAAAGCTCCTTGTATCAAATGCAAATGTTGTACAAATGTGAATGCTCAGAGCTCTTTATTTTGAGCAGCAGAGCATTCTTTTTTTATTTGAGCGAGCAGTTAATATTAGGATGCCTGCAAGATTACAGCCTTAGTCACACGAGGTATTTGACAGCTACTTTCCAACCAGAGCAACTGGTTTGACAAATGAGCTTGGACCTATTTTATCTCTTTAAAGATTCTTCTTTGAAGCCTCTTTTTAACACGTTGGAGGTTGGAAGAGCTGATGCTCTATGAAATAGCAATGAGGAGGTTGGCATATTGCTAACAGGGCACTTGTGTTTGTGGCTTGCCCGCTTCCACCTGCAGATGAGAGCGGTGTGGCCCAGCGTGCCATGGCAGGGGAGGACACAGCAGCAGTTTCTATTCCTGGCTGACCCCAGCCTCTGAACAGAGGAAGAGCTGTAGAGGAAACGCAGCATTAAGCTCTTTGAATCTTTCCAAGCCTTCATGAGTGCCCCCAGCTCTGCCTTCCTGTGTGCAGCGTTTGAAGCGAGCATCCCAAAACTGCCGTCCTAGTTTAAAGTGAAATGAAAGTGAAATTTAAACAGAACACGTCCCTCGCAAGGGGAGCCCTTAAATGTCCTGGGAATGAAGAGCAAAACTGCAATCCCAGATCTCATCAAAGCCATCCAAACACTCCAGCAGTCACAGAGGTGTTAATTCCCAAACTGTTACTGCTGGTGGCACGTGTGTCCTTTTGGCCTGTTCCTTGTTTGAGCACGGACTTGGGTTCCTTTTTTGGGTGAGGGAGTCTCTTTCGAGGTTCTGCATTGAGGACGGGAAATGAGTGCAGCAGTTTCTGTCCACTTGTGCTTTTCCTGCTCAAAGCTATTTCCGATGGTTCTGCTTTTGGTGAAGATGGTGTAACTCCTTGTCCCTGCACTGGGAGTTGATGTAAGGACTTTGGCAGCGTGGTCTGAGCATTGTGGTGCATGGCCCCACTCTGACAGAAGCCGCTGTCACAGGACAGTGCTCCTCTGTGGGATGGGATCACACCTGGGGGTTCGGTTTGGTTGCGTGTTCAAAAGATCTGTAGCTTTAAAACCCCCTCAAAGATGGAAAAGGTGTTTGGATACCTCATGTGGCCACTGGTGACTTTGGAGCATCCGTTCTAAACACATGTAACTTGCTTACGAAGTGATGCCTGTCATTGGGTGCTAATTGTAAGGTAGATTTTTCCAGATGGCGTTTAAAATCCTGTGGTTTAGCAATGATGATTCACCGTCATGTTGTAAGAAACTCCATAATTAAACAGTAAACTATGTCAGGATATTTATGGGATTGGGAAGTTAACAGCTTCCCACAGGCCATGGAGGGCTCCACAGACACGTCAGCTTTGTGTTTCTGGGGAGTTTCTGTCTGTGGCATGGTAGAGGTGTCCTGCCCTGGTGCTGTGTCACCATTGGACGCTCCTGGCTGGAACTGGCATGGCCTCCTTTGGGTGCAGCTTGAGATATCCTGAGACCTCATAGCAGCTTCCAGTACCTGGAGAGGGGCTTTGGACAAGGGCCTGTAGGGACAGGACAAGGGCAATGGCTTGAACCTGCCAGAGGGGAGATTGAGATGAGCTCTTAGGTACAAGTTGTTCCCTGGGAGGGTGCTGAGGTGCTGGCACAGGGTGCCCAGAGAAGCTGTGGCTGCCCCATCCCTGGCA
>WTXV02043350.1:9181-50516 GCA_009823435.2 Nymphicus hollandicus | reverse complement strand
CCCAAAGGGACATTTTGTTGACTCCACGGTGACCATTAGGGTTTTAGTATTGGTTTTGTGTTTAAAAGATCAGGGTTGAGAAGCAATATAAAACACTGAGAGAAAAGGGGAGATATTCTTTGCAGTTCTCCCATTCCTCCACTGAGTTTATTCTCATTTTGTATCCCCACTTTTCGTATGAAAACATTACAAGTTAACAGTGATTTACCATTATTTCCTGCCATACTCAGAACTTATTGTTCGAATTCCCTACTGTCTTACAATGGCACACTTTTATTTGTCTAAAAGCTGTATCCAGGGGCCCTAATAACAATTAAGTTGCTTGAACATAAAGAAAAATGTAGTGCTAGCCCAGAAGAGTTTACAATATGCTTGTCAATACTATTTTCAGTTGAGCTGAAGTACTTTAATAGAAATGTTACATAAGATAAAATATCCCCAAGGACATGGAAAAGAAAGCATAAAGGGTTTTGGATTTTGAAGAGATGTCCATATAATTGATTTTCCCTTCCATTAGTCAGTCAGCTGAATATTTCTTTTAACCTCTGCTAAAGTTGTGTCTTGCATTATTTGTTCTTTAAGGAGAATATTTCTGCCTAGGGTTTTCAGGCAATAAATGAAGGCAAGTTAAAGAATATTTGTAAGCCTGCAGACTCCAATAAAACGCTAAGAAAAAATGAAGAATAGTGTTAACAGCAGTGACAATGCTAAGTTCCCGCTCCAGTAAAAGGACTATTCCTGGGTTTGCAATTGTCAATGAAACAACTAGTAACATTACATATTCTAGTAAAGTACTTCTAAAGAGTCAAATCTGTCCAGCATAAAAATAAAGAACCATGTAATCAGGAGTGTGGAGGAAGTACAAGGATGCAGAATGTCACTTGTACATAGGATGTTGCTTGTTTATTATATCCTTTCTCCCTACATTATTTAGACGAAGCTCTTTAGTGGATGTGTACTGAGTTTAAATAGCACCGACAGAGGCTGTATCTTTCAGTTAATAGTTGTCATTATAATAAAATGTTTGAAAATTAAATAGGGTGCTCAGGTTAGTGGTTAGATAAAACAAATAAAGAAGCAAAGAAAAAAGATTGGGGTTTTTTCAGAAAAAGAAAAATGCATTTTGGATCAATGTACAACATTGTATCTAATGCAAAATGACCTGGGTAGGTGTGTTTGAGTTCTTAGCCCCCTTTCTGTGTGATTTTTATTTGATAAAGATGTACTTTTATCCCCTACACACACATTCTTCCTTTTCCCCAGCTGCAAATATACCCTGATTCTGGCAGATGTTTTCAGTCCTCTTAAAACTCCATTTTCTTATTAGTTGAAAAATGCTGTTTAATTTAAATGATGACTAATAACAATAATCTCTAACTTCATTAACTGCCATCCCCATGGTCTAAGAGTCTTGATCTCAGGCTCATGAGGTCCATGCGATTGATGGACTTGAAAAGCTATTCAGGATGAAGTGGTCAATGAGAATGCCCCCTACACCGTCTGTATGTAAAAATATGAGAATTGCTTGTGTGTTTATGCCTAGTGCCAGTAGACATTGCTTGCCAAATGGCCTCTTCTGTGTGCAAAGTAATGCAAAATCTGAGCTTTCACTTAGCCTTCTTCTCCCACCCCTATTCCAAGGGCTACTCTTCTGAATAACACAATCGTGTCCAAAGCTTGCGTTAAACCCTTGCATGAGCCTGTAGTCAGTCTCTGCCTGCGGTGCCACAACAAAGCCATTCTAATTCAGTAAAATTCATGCAGTTTACACTTCCTATTGATCTTTTTGATTATTTTTCCCTTTTAACTAAAAGAAAAGGGCTTGTCAAACTGCCAGCAAATGCTTTGTTTCTGGGGTGCAGAAGAGCTCTCTAGAATATAGGGCAGACTGACAGTTATAATTTCCTTTCCCTGCAGACAGAACTGATAATATTTCCCATCTTTTCTTGGTGCTAGAGTGATTAAAAAAGAAAAATCACAGCAGACTATTTATAACGACAAAAAGGCATAAGATTTAAGGAAGCCCCTATGAGTTATGATAATTTAAGCAGAGAACACAGCAAACTGACAGATTATCTTCAGAGTGCCAGCAACGTGTATAGATATGATGAAAGGGTGAATGTGGGATGATTGGCAAATGAAGACAGTGAGATCTAGAATTTATTATAAGCTACCTTATCTAGATGCCACAGAGGAAAATAACATTCTTGTTGCTTTGTACTGACTGATCACTAACAGTTGTTAAGCACCGCTACTAGAGTGATTTCTGCCCTTATCCTCTTATTCACAGATCACCTTTAATCTCAGTTCTGTTCTGAAATGTACTGTATCACCTACCTTTGGAGATTAGTTCTACTAAAAGGGAAATTATTTGTCCGTTGGTACAATCAGCAGTAGTTTTTGTTAGGTGATTCTATTACAGGGCATATTAAAACACAAGTCAGATTTTCTTTTTGCGGTTTTGGATGCATATTCATATTTAAGCCAACTTTTACCAACCAACGTCTGCCATTCTGGCAGAAAAAAAGAAATCTGGAAGTTACTGTGGTTTATAGTTTTCTCTGTGATGCTCTTCAAATCAACTTCAGAGCCATTTCTGAATTATCTCCTGTTTATTGGGCAGAATGAGGAGTATTGCAGAACATCCACTTTCATTCCCCATCTGGCAACTAATGTATATATGTATTTTGACAACTGAGTCCCTGAGGGCCATTTCACAGCAGAACTGAATGTACCTTGTAAATAACTCCTGTTCATGTCCTAGGCTTTACACAGAAGTCATTGGGTTGTACTTTTTCCCTGCTGTTCCTCCTAATTTCACCCAGATGTGAGACCCCCAACATTTAACTTATGAGGCTGAGACTCTTAAACCCACATATCCCAGCTTTCAGGGAATTTCCTAACCTATCAATGTGGTTTGTTTGACTTCTGCTAGTTCACAGGTGCAATCACTGCAGTTCCCACACCAGGTTTTATCTCCAGACTGGCAGAGGTTTGTGCTGAAGGGTTGTCTGAACCTGTGGGAGAACTATCTCAGCCTCTGCTTTTCTGACTAATGAGTTTCCTGCAACTCCACTGCAAACCCTGAAGTTGCGCTGGTACTTTCTTAAAGCTCTAGACTGACTGTAAGTGTGAGAAATTCATCCTGGCAGGAATATAAATTCAGGACAAAGTCATTCTGCATGTGGGTGGTAAATCTGGCTGTGCAGAGGATTGCTAGGCATGCAGAATGTGTGCTGCAGGACTATGCTCTTCATGCCCAGTACCATCAGTTTTGATATATGTAGTCAGAGGTAAGCAAGAATCTAATGCAACACAGCCTCAAAACTATCTATTTCTAGAAGCAAGCTGCTTTTGCAGCCTGTTCATGATTTACCCCTGAAAAGGGTGCTATAGAGGAAATGGCTTTGTTTTGGGCTCATTTTCCTGCTAGGCTGTCTGCAGTTTGTGCAACAGAGGTTTAACACCCCTATCGCATGATAAACCCTTTTCAAGGGACAATGCAGCAGGACTTCAATGGGGTAAAACAAACTGTAACGCTCGTAGAAGACATCAAGGGGCAGTTTTTGCTGCAATCAACAGGTAACCTTATTTCAGTGTAAGACATATCCCTCTTGGGAGACAATATTCTTTCTATGGAGGGAAAGTGGACTTACCGATCTAATAGATCTTCTCATTTGTAAAATATTACGATTCTGTAATAACACTGGCAGGACCTAATGCCAACAAAATAACGCATCTCAGAACAACATTTATGGTTCAGTACAGGATAGAACGGAAGAAAAATACACTGGAAAAGCAGCCCATGGTATCTGGGACACTGTTTGTTAAGCTTTGCAATTTTAAACCACAATGGATGCAAATTAGTTATGTTTGCTTAATATTTATTATCATTGTGTCAGCCTGTGCTTGGAGAAGCAAGTGGCTGAATAGATTTTGCTTGAAAGGATGCACAGTTGTTCTGGAGCTTCCTTTTAGAACTACTTTATTCTTTGCAAAATCCTGTTTTGGGTAATTTCTTCTCAGCAACAGCACAGCAGTGAATCATGAAAGAATGAAGTAGTGACAGCTGAAGCAGTGTTCAGGTTGAACCTTGATTTCGAGCTTAAGTTTTGTTTCATATCCTTTTCTTCATCAAAGGGTTCCATTGTTTACTTTTAGGTAATTTGTTTCATGTCTCTGCTCCTTTTCCTCTACACTGGCCAGGCTTGAATTTTCAGCTGCTGATCAACATGTCTCAACGGACTATGGTGAGAGATTCTCTGCCATACAGGGAGGGCACTATTTAATAGGTTTGTGCTAAGCCTGAGCCTAGTTACCCTTTCCAATGATGATCCAAGTGACAGAACTGTAAATTCTGATTTAACTGATGGGAAGGGAAAATGCAAAAGTTATGAGCCCTAGGGAGACCCAAGTGGAAATTTCCACAAAAAGGTTTGGAGAAATGGTTTGAGTTCCAATTCATGGGATGTTTGTATTCTAATAAAAACAGGTATAAGGTGTTGAACTACTGAGAAGGAAATCACATTCAGAGAGGAATAACTTGACAGATAGTGGCATGAGGAAAAAACATTAACGTTTAAATTTTAATAGGCTGAGGGAGAGTGGTGAACAAAGAAGGGCACATTCCCTTCTGGGCTGTATAGATGGTATTGCTGTGTGTAAGCCTCAAGTGACAATTACATGACTGTGCTCAGCTGGAGCCTTGTTTACAGGACACTGCATATAAAAGGAGATGAAGATCAAGAGAAGGACAGTGGAAGATCAAGAAATCAGTGCTAATTTGGAGAAGCTAGATTTGCTTTATCTAGAAAAAGGAATCTTGATTCAGTTATCAAAGCATGGCTGTGTATGAAAACTGGAGGTGCCTTGTGTCATTCCTAGCATTTGCAAAGGCCAGCCTGATGTGAGGGAGGTGAAGACCAAGCAGGATTTCTAAGGCATTTAAAATTGTGCCAGGTGTCTTTGGGCAACTGAATCACTGGCCAGAAAACAGAAAGTAGATGTTATAATCTTTTCATAGCTGTAAGATAGCTATTACTGTTGTTGTTGTTGTTATAATTATTATTACAAAAACAGCAAGCAAATGTTTTCCTTGTTGAGTACAAGGACAGCATGAAATCAGGGAAAGCTGCAAGAAGATATTGAGGAAACCTCTTTAAATATAAGGTGAAAATTGGGAACAAACTGCAGACTGTACAGTCTGACATTATCCATATGAAAAACTTAAATGAAGGGTGCTCTGATCTCCATTTTACACATGGAGAACTGAGTTCCAGAAGGGATTAAGATACAATGAAAGGTTTTCTAGAGAATAAGCTGCACATGGTACATCACATCTGTATAGCAGTGTGTCTCAAAGAGCCTGAGATCTCATTGGCTGCTGCTGTTACAGAGGATTTGTGTGTAAAATGCTCTGTCTACTTCTCAGGAATTATCTCAGATCACTGAATGATATGCTTCAGATTAAGTATAAAAAAATCACAGTATTAGACTGGAAAATCACCGAGATTTAGGTTTTCATCATACAAGCCTCCATACCAAGGAAGGTGTGCTCCAGGCTTCTTAATGGGCTTTCAAATGGAAACAGAATTTGGTCAATGTGGTTCATGTTGTTTCTAGCAGCAAGGAGTGGGTTTAAGATTACACTGCTTTTCAGAAATGTTATTGAACTAGTATTCTCAAGCTCCTGTTAATCTTCATCAGAAAGATAAGAAAATGGATCAAAATTTCATCATCCTAAGGTCACTGAACTGTGCTTCTTTCACAGAGCTACAATGCCCAGGATCACATTTGTGTGTTGTATAGCCACCACTTCTAGAAAGGACCAATTTTCAGGAGTTTTCCCTGAAAGTTCACTTCTCATTTCTCATGTGCTTTTTAAACTTTGGGTACAGTTTTATATTGTGGCAGCAGAAGATTATAGCATCCATCTTGTCTCAGCTGAAATTTGTTTGCCCCGTCCCCTTGAAAATGCTGTCTGAACTGTTCATGTGTGCACCTTCAAACTCATTTAGCCAAAGCGAACCAGATTTGGAAACCAATGTAAGAATAACATATATGAGGCTTTAAAAACCTACACCAGAGCAAGTAAACAGGTGCCTGAATAGGGCAGTGTTAAAAACACTGTTGGTTTAAGGTCAGAAAGGAGATGACTGCCCATAAAAAAGAAAAACAGCTTATGAAACAGGGCCATGTCCTACAACTGGTTTCTGAAGCCACTATTTTCACACCTATATACTTTAAGACATCCCTGTAAACCTCTAATAAAAAAAAATAAATTAAACAAAAAAAAATCATAAAATAAAAGAGAGGGCATAAAACAACAATAGAAATCACCCCAGAGAGAAGTTCCTGTTATGACTCAGTTTGGAGGACTAGGAGTTATAAGGCCAAAATACTTGTGGAGCATCTTAGTTTTGTCTATACATTTTCTACGCATCTTCCAGAAATAATGTTACTTGATAGCTGAGTAAAAAGTGACAATACCAGTGTCAATTAGAGTAGTTCTTTTATTGCTGAAGCTTCTTATTTATTTTTTTTTTAATTAAAGTGTTAGAGAATTACAGAATCTGGAAAAAATCTCTGTAAATTATTTACCTTCCTCCAAGCTGTTAAAAGGGCAAATATAATGCAACAGAAAACAAAAAGAGGAAAGCAAGAGAAGAAAAGCTTCTGAGGTGTTGTTTCGTGTGTCTGGAGATACACAGGGGATTCAACATGTGACCAGTTCTTCCTCTTGGGCTCAAGATTAAGGTTATCACTAAAAGTACAGTGATGGTGAAGGACAAGAATGGAATTAAGGACACAGTATGTGAGGCTGAAATTTCTGTGACTACAGAAAACAGGTATTTGTGAATCTTATTCTTCTTATGTTTTTCAATCAGAGTACTTGAAAAGCTGTGCTTTTATCCATTTCAGGAGGAGTTCAAAAAGGAGGTAAAAGAGAAAGGATTCCTCAAATTCCTCATGTGCCACAAAAAAAAATCAATCTTCCTTAGAGCTTGACCTCAGCCATGGCTTGTTTCCAGCTTGCATACTTAAAAAAAGGAAAAAATAAATAAATTAACCCCCAGAATGATTATGTCACTGAAAATGTGTGAGATCCAGCTTTATCTGAGAGCCTGGAGCCATTGTGGTGTCGGAATTGCATTTGGTTTATGATGTTCATGTGCTGCTGCCATTGAGGTCATTGATTGAGGATGGCTGCAAATTGTCTACAACTATTAGGGTGTTTATAGGATATTCTGGGTAAAAAAGCTGTAATGTCAAGTTTTAAAAGATGAAAAAGAGGTCTGGGATAATAGTGGGGTCAAAGTGATAAGGGTCAAAGTTTTGAGATCATAGATTCAGGAAACAGAGAGTAAGAAAGGCACTAAATTCTGATTTGAGTTGGTGGAAAGGTACCATAAGAAAGCAGGAAAGATTCTGAAAGATTACTTGTTTAGTCACTTGATTCAAACAGACAAAAAAACCTCTGAGGAAACAAAAATGAGTGAAACAAAAATGAGTGAAATGACATTGCAACCTCTCCCATGCTTTTGCAACAAATGACAGGCAACACATCTACAAGCAAAAACTGGAATTATTTGACTATGCATGTTTTTCATGATTGATGGAAGTTAATTTTCCTTTTCCAATATTTATAACTATGTAAGGCAATACACAATGCAAATTAAGACCTGTATCTTCAGCTCAGAAAGTGAACTGTGTTCACTGTGACCCATATGTATGGAATTCTGCTTCATGCATTTATGCTTAAGTACCCTCCTTCAATTACCCTTTCTTTCAACTTCCAGAAGGAGAAGCTACTCCAGAAGGAGATTCTTTACCATGTTCCTGTGTTATAGCTTTAAACCTGTGTTGTCTTGAACACTGTAAGTTGTTTCAAATAGCATTAGAAGTCTACTGAATCCAGCCCTTGGTGTTCGTCCTAAAGTGAGCTGAATTCTCACTAGGTTTTATTCATTACCTTAACTAAATCTCTTACTGCTAAAAGGACACATCTAGATATCTGCACTCAGACACCAGAACATGGGTTTCTTAATCTCAGGCTGATCTTCATGCTAAGGTTTCACTTCAGTTGCCAGAACATTAGATATATAGCAACTGCTCACTGTTCTGGTAGGGCATGGTTCTCCCATAGGTCCTGTGTTATTTCTGCCAGCCTTATGAAGTGGTTTGGTTGCCTCAAAGCACATCAGATGACACTGAATGCATATGTATGAGACATTTGAATGGAGAAACCCACGGCTGGAGACTGGTCTACATGTTTCTGTGGCTACTAAGATTACAAATGCTGAGGGTTTTGTACTTAGAGGAGCATGACCCTTCTGGAAACACAGAACCCCTAACAGCTTGTTGAAATTGCTCTTTAGGTAAGCAGATCTCTAGCAGATATGTAAAAACGTCATTGAATATGTCAATTGATTGTTTAAGGTAAAAGGGGATTACATAGGAGGGTATCTGAAGATGGATGTGTGATAACTGGCAGCTGTGGATTTCTTTGCGAAGTGAAGGAACATTGTTTTTAAGGACATTTTTCCCAGGAAGAGTGTTTGTGCCAGTCATAATGAAAACTGAAAATGATTTCTTTACCCAAAGTGAAAAAGGGATCCAATCTGTCACATTAGACATTCACCTGTCTTCAGAGTACAAGCTTTTCAAATGACTAATAATGAATCAAATCCACTTGATAACAAACAGCTCATTAACCCTTCACCAAGCTTCTTTCTCCACCCCAGTATCACTGAACAGCTTCCCACACTCATACAGAGAATGGCTTTCGATCACAACTGGAGACTAGCACAGATTTTTATTGATCCAGGGGTTGCGTGTGAGACTATATGTCATAAAAGAGTTTTGATGAAAATATCAGAACTGCTGTCACTCTGAATAGCACGAAAGGTTGGTTTGCTGATCTCTAATCAAAGTTTTTGGGTATAGTTCAATGACAAGTCCAGTAATTCAGAGTGAAAATTCTCCATGGGGGCCAATGTCATATCAATCTTATTTAACATCTACTTGAATGTTATTCCTGCTATCTACAATCAGTACACACGTTCAGCTATGCAGACAGACTACATCTTGCACCTCTTAACTCCTTGATCATGTTTGTGAATTATTACTGTCATTTTCATCCGCCTTTTTTCTTTGCCCTTACTCTTGTCTGTCTTTAGGCATTTACTGTGTCATATTGAATTTAGTTTGAATTCTAGTTAAAGACAAAAATGCAAGTTTGTTTTGTGAAATGCCTCACACAATTTCAGGGTGTCAAATGAGAAGATCGACATTTGCTTGCTCAGAATGATATGCCTGTATGAAGACAACCCATCACTTCTGCGTTCAGTCCCCATCCTTCCCCTTATGCTTCTCAAGAAAAGTGAGACTTCATGATAAATTTTGTCACCAGGGAGTTGACTCGATAAAGTCATTTTTGGAGGATGTTTTTTCCAAGTACAAAGATTAATATGGAAAGAAGCATGGAGTTGTTTTCTAGAGGAGATCTGTCTGCTGGCAGTGCAAAGCAGCATGGAAAAATTCTGGGAATTGTGGTTTTCTTGCACAAATAAAGGCAAGAAATTTATGCTAGGTGTGTGGCACAAAAGAACCCTCAAAGTAGATCAAATGGTGTGGTTTAAGAATGACCTGATTATCTGCACCTTCAGCTTTAATGCAGGAGTAGGCTTTATAAAACTGATTTTAAAATTTTAGCTATTGCCTAGATTAAGGTGGTTAAAAAGAACCAACTCATTACATTTAACATTCTGTTAAATGTCACAACTGCACTGATGTCCTATTCAGCATGTACGAGGGTAATATAAGGAAAGAATTTCAAGTAAGAAAGCTAAACCATGACTCCAAAGCTAACACAGCCTAATCCACTACTTCAGGGCAAAAATAATTCCTCCTTCTTCTTTTCCAGGTAGAATGTTATTCTTAAAGAAGCACATTTAACATTTGTTTTAACCTCCATATTTTCAGTGTTTGTAAGACAGTTGTAAAGTCTACCAAAAATGAGTCAAGCATGATAAAAAATCAAGAAAATAACAACTAATATTTTGCCAATGACTGTTTGTATGCAATAACTAATTAACACTATAAATTCTCTCAACTCTGCTATTCTAGGTTACTGCCAGGTTTTGCATAGGATGTACTGATTCTCATAAAGAGTGTGAATTCAAGTGAATAACTTTATTATTATTAGAAGTGTTGATTTTATTCAGACTTTGCAGTAACAAGTTTGGAGGAAATTTGTTAAAAGTGCATTTATATTCAAAACTCCTATTTTTAGAATTCTGTCAATCTGAAAAATGCTGTTCCATGTTAGTCATGTAAAGTGCAGTTCATCTCACCTAATTTTGGAAATCTAAAAGCTAAATAGCTACATCTGAGCAGGTCACTCTGACCTTTCTTGATATTCAGTAGTGAAAAATAGACATCTTCAGGGGGTGGTTCACAAATCTTTCTCATTGCCAGGTTTAGAATACAAGAATATCCTTTACTGTTTCTTTTTTTTCGCCATTACATCCTTTACTTTTAGGGACAACCTCAGATATAGAAGATATTCTTAAGATGTCTTAGTTGTGGCAGATGGATCCTAATTCTCAATAATTTATGGGGCTTATTGAGAAGATTTATACATGTGACACCTAAACTTTCATCGATAAGATCTTGATGGGCCACAAAACCTGTACTTAGACAGCAAAAGTGGACAAAAATGTGTCCAAGAAATAATGCTACTTCCTTGAAATAGAAGAATAGAATTCTGATGGATTAGTAAAGCCTGGTAGAAGGTTTTTGGTTTTTTTGGTTGCAGAAGCACTCTGGCATAGAAAATAAGGATGCTTCCATAGACTTAATTTATGGGTTCTGCAGAGTGTCCGTGTTTGAATTGTGATGTAGTTTGCACACTGAGGATATCCACCAGACTCAGAATTTACCTTAAATTATTCAAGATATATATTTCAAGAAGAAATATTTCACAGCAAATTTTAAAACAGAAAAAAATACCCCACCTTCAGTATTATATGAAATGCCAAGAAAATTTAGAAAGCAGTTTAAGAACCAAGTCATCATCAACTTTAGCAGCTTAAGACTGAGATGGAAATACAAACTATCTAATGGCATATTTAAATTAGGCCAGTCAAAACTAAAGGTATAGTTTATTTTTAGATGCTGATGTTTTCCTTAAAAGCAGCTCAATTTCAAGTGTTCAGTTAATTTCAGCTGTTCATAGATATGAAGCTTCAGTCTGAGCCTTAAAAATGCAGCAGTATTCATTAGAAATTCCCACAGGAGTGCTATCATCCAACAGCAGTAAAGAGCTCTCTGGCTGGGAAAACAGGACCTGCCTCATGTTTAAAGAGATGCTCTTGCCCCAGTGAACTTAAAATCTTAATCTAAGAAGTTGGACAGAAGTAAAAGAGATATAAGAAAAAATAAGGCAGCAATAGCTGGAATGGTCATAGCATTCCCCCAGCAGCTCAACTGTTCTTAAGTATTTTAAGGCACTGGGGAAGGTGAACTGGAAATGCAGTGAGACAGCTTCATGGATTATCTTGGTAGTCTCTGTCAAATATGAAGGCTGGCATGGAAAAAGGCACAAAGAAATCAAGAACGTAACAGGGGAACTAGAGTCAGAAGCTCTGACAGCAGAGTCTTGAAACATCTTGGTAGCACATGAAAAGTGACAGGTGGCAGGTAGATTTAGAAAATAGGAGCAGGAATATAAAGACTAGTCTGGATTATTTAGGAATAGAAGTGTGCACATGTGTGATAGCACAAGCAGTAGTGGCAAAGAAAAAGATGTTAAAGAAATACTATCCTTTAAGCAATATAGAGCACTCTGTCTGTGGTGTCATTCAAATAACCAGATAAGAAGAAGAGGAAGAGCAAGATGATCCAAAGCTGTGGTGATAAGAAGAGGATTAACTGCCCAAAAAAAAAAAAAAAAAAAAACCACAAAAAAGAAGGGAAATTTGGGAATTTCATTCAAAACATATGACAATTCAGGTAAAATAATACTGTCAGAGGTCCCAAATAAAAGGCACATTTAAAAAGGAGTTTGTCATTGCCAGCCAAGGACATCACAAGAGATAAGATCTTAACAGCCATTGTCACACAAACGATCCTTACCAGACCCATCTGTACATTCATGTCTTGGACCTTGCACGTAACGAGGTCTGAAATAATGAATGGATGAAGTCTGTGTAAGAAAGAATGTTTTAACACCAAATCAGAGAATAGATGTGTGAATATAGTTGAAGAATGAATTCTTCAGATAACATAAAGAAAGTGTTATATTAACTGGGAGGACTGGAGACACATGTGGTCTTCCTTGCAGTCAGCCATGTAAGGTTCTAATTCAGTTTGTTTTCTCATGTGCATTAGCCTTCTGTGCTAATGTGGTTTTTCATGATATTTGCAAAATTGTGATTTTGCCAGCACAATGGTTTGAAATAAAGTTACCTGAATATTTGTAGAAAAGCAAAATGCACACTTCTGCCAGAATAGTGGTAGTGAGTTCATGTAGTTTTAGTATCAAACAAGCACTCATTCCTGAAGCATCATCATTTTCAAAGTTACAGTTAAGAAATCACAGCTCTCACTTGCCTCCAGACTGGGATTCTTCATTTTGAATATCAGAGATGACTTTCACACTTTCTATCTTTGGGAATTTTACTTTGGAGTAGCTCTAGCCTGGTCCAATGGACTGAATGTGCTTTAGCAGCTGGAGGAAATTGTCTGACTTAATTTCACCTAAGAAATGAAGAAATCTGGTCCGTGTGTTTTGGGAACAACCTGTGTTGCAGACCAAAGTATGGTAAGATGTGTATTTGTCAATAGATATCAACTTTAAAAACATATTCATCATCTGAAATGAAATTTTAATTCAGATCCACCTGGTATGATTCTACACTTTCCAAAAGGTCTTGTTCTTTTCTCTAGCTTTTGGTTTGGATCAGTTTAACAGTATTTTAATAGCCTAAACAGCATAAATAATGCAGAACTCTGTCAGCTTTGGGTCCTTTTTTTTTCACTGTACCTTTTTAATTTAAACTCTTATTTGACAAGACTTGGTGATCTCTTGGACTCAGAGTATGGATGACCACCTAACAAGAATTCCGATGGCAGTGACTCCTCTCTATATGAAGAAAGGAAAACAAAGGTGCAAAGCTATTTCCAAAAGCCACCTTGTAATTATTATGCCATTAGGGTTGCCCTTGTAACATAGTTAGAGAAATATAGCACATATTCATACACTTTTTCTCAATTATTCTAATCACTTAAGTTTTGCAGGTGGTCTTACATAACAGCTTTCAGTGATCTGCAGCAGCAGCTCCAAACAATTTAGCAAACAGTACTTTAAATGTATTGAGAAGTGAAGCCAGGGTATTCCAGAATTTTTAATAAAATTAAACCTTTAAAATTTAAAAATTAAATTGTAATATCCTAAGGGTATTTTTGTGAAAAGAGGAATCTTTATTTCATAAAATATTGGTGCAACACTGTAAATTCAGCTGACTAAAACAAGTACAAAGAATTTCCTTCAGGCTTTTTTGGGTAAGATATTGTAGTTGAACATAAAGATATGAAATCTTTTGACCTGCTGCAATAGTATTAGAGGACTATTAATGCAGAGTAATACATTCATTTTTAAGGACTACTTTAAGAAAATATATAAAAGATATATATGTATATATATCTGCATATGTGTTTTGGTTTTTCCTAATTTCTTCTTCTTCATGCTTAATTTGATAGTGACAGATCTTGGCTTTCTTTGTCATGGAGATGCAAGAACACATCTATGTAATTTAATTCAATTCTGCCCTAAAAATTCTAGCTTCATACAATGGGATATATAATTCTATTTAATTTTATATGTTAGGAATATCTTTCTTTATTTACTGTTCTCTGAATTTACCTGCAGATGGTAGTTTCTGATGTTTTAAAACTGTGTAAAGAGTTAGAAATGTCTTCTTTTATTTTTGAGCCTTTTTCTTGTATTTGCAGTTATCATTTCCTCCATATATATCCTTCAATTAGGTGGGTTCTACTGAGAGATAGTAAACTGAGTATCAGCATCTGCCTGAGTATACCTCCCATGCAGTATATTCAAGGTCTAATTAAAGACCTCAGCTAATGCTTGCTGAAGTTAATGGAGAGGCAAGCTTGAAGAGCCAAAATAGTTCTTCAAATATGAGGTGAAAGCGAGACAGCATTCAGTTACTGAAGTTCAAAGGGAAAAAACACCTGCAGAAACTATTTAACTTACAGAAACCAGATAGACATCTGAAACTGTTCTGTTGTCTACCCCCACAGGAACTGGTCTTACATGGTAATATATCTGTAGACATATTTGATAATTTGGGATTCCTTTGTGGGGATTCAGCTGCCCAAACTTCGGCACCTAAAGCCAACTGAGATGCCATAAAACATTCAAAACACATGCATAGTGAGTGCTGCAGATATGACACAAGACTTAAGAGAGGCCCATAAGTTTCTGCAATTGCCGCTGGAGATTAGGCACGATTTCTTGACATGACACTGGACACCGGTGCTGAAGCAGTCTAATCCTAACACTTGTGCATGTACTCTTTGAAAGATGCAATCCTTTGTACCCATCACTTTGAAGCCAAAACTCTGGTGTTAAGTCCAGCTTCCAGCACTGGTTGAGGGGATATTGCTACCCACTTCTTGGGCTACAGGAGCATCAGGAAAGCATTTAATCAGGAAAATGGAGAATCTGCAATCCCAGGACCTCCTCAAAGTCCCCCAACTTGAGAGGGACCAGGCAGACTGATCACCTTTCCTGATGAAGGTGAGTATACATGAATGCTGGGAAGAGGAAAAGAGTTGCCTAAGGAAGGCTGGCTGATGGGAGAAAGGGAGGGAGGAAGGAGAAGGAAAGAAAAAAGGATGGAAGGGAGAGAAGGTAAAAAAGGCAAGAAGGGAAAACATCAGCTCTACCTAGATGCCAGCATTTATAAAACACCAGCTATTTAAGGCTCAGACATTTCGACAGCAATTCTGTCTCAGGTAAGCAAAATATGCCTCTGCTCATTTTCTCTTCTAATATTATTATTGTTATTTTTCTCACGTGGTACTGCAAGATCCTTTTACACTTTTTATCCTGTTTTGTAACTGTTCCTGTATTGCAGCCAATTTTATGTTATTTCTTCTCTTCCTCTCTCCAGTCTGGAAATCATATGTTCTCCCATCATATCTTCATATCCTTTGGTCCCTTTGCACTATGGCTCTGTCCTCACCGGAGCTAACAGTATCTCCTAGTTTCAAACAGGTAGTAACTATCCTTAACATGTTGCTTCTCTCTCCTCCAAATCATTAATGAAGGAGTTAATTAAGGCCAAGTATTGTATATATTCCAGCTAAAATTAATCCTAAAGTTAAAATTATATTGTTTACCATTAATAATTCTATAGCTTCTGTTATGAAAATAATGAATTATATATTGAAATAATATAAAACCTCTTTGTATTCCTTATGACTGGTGAATACTTTGGAATATTCACTTAATGTAGTGTAGAGATGTGGTTGTAATCAGCAGGATATTTCTATTACTGCTGCTAAGTAGAGGTCAGGCTTTCACGTAAGAAGGAAAGATTTATTTAGGATTAAGACAATGTTACATTATAGTGCTGTAAAGACAGAAGAGTGCTTGTTTTCCAGATGTTACTGTTAGAAAATTACTGTTCACCATCTCTATAACCTAAATGACAAATCAAATAAATAGGGCAGAAAACTGGAGCAGCTCAGCTCTTCACAGGGCAAGGACATAACGGACCCACCATGATTGTTCTGTTCATTGCTGTTAATTCTTAAAGGATATCACACACCCCAAACACACAGAAATGACATTTCTCTGACTTCTGTGGGCATGTACAGAGCCAAGGGCTGCACAAACTTCTGATGGGCCAATTCAGCAGTCTAAGCAATTTAGGCTGATGTAGGATGGAAAGGGGGGAGCAAAATGTTTGCTTAACGTCACAGGTAAGGATTGGTGTTAAAGCTGAAACAGAAAACTGGATCTTTTGGGCATCCACCTTGTGCTCTGCATTTTGCAGCCTCTTCTCACCAGGACAGGTCCATCCTCTCGCCTCTGTGTTCTTCCTGGGGCTCTGGAGGTGGATGGCATGACTGAGCTTAATGACTGACCCTGTTCCTCCCTTAAGCACTAAGCAATCCTGGTGCTGGTACTCCTACACTTTATATTCCTACACAGCAGTGCCAGCTTAGCGTTTAATTTTGTTTCATTAGAAGAAAATTATTTTTTAATTATATTTCATTAATTCTCTTAATATTTTCAAGACTGGTGCTGACAGAGGCTTAACGGAATCCAATCCCTTTTTCATTAGATAGCATCTCTGCATTCACCTCACATCTCTGTTATGGGCTGTCATATGCTTCATGCACAGCAGTAATGGCCTGGGTAGGCACTCTCATAAATATCCTGCTCATCTCCGCAGCAGTGGTGTAATTGAGGCTAAACACAAATCAGTGGTATTTGCCCAATTCTAATGCGGGTATTGCAGGTCTCTCCCACTTCTCCTGTGTATTTCCTGTGTTTTTTCCTGGTTTGACACCAAACCACTGTGCTAAGGGGCAGAAAGGACTTGCTGAAATCATGGCAGTTCCCCGGCACTTCTGCTGTCCTCTGTCCATATCCAACTCTTAACAAGGACTGAGGGTTTGTTTGCTCAACAAACACGTACTTCATGCTTTCTAAAAGCATGGAATCCACCTGGGATTCGGAAGCTTTTCAGACATCTATGATGAGTATAATCATGCATTTCTACATGATACTGCATTTTCTAATGATTTTGAGGTCATAGGTAAAGAGAACATTTTTAGTTTCCTTTTAGCTTCTCTCCTTGTAGATGTGGTGTATGACTGTGGTGGGTTGACCTTGGCTGTACACCAGGTGACTACCAAAGCTGCTCTATCTCTCCCTTCTTCAGCTGAACAGGGGGATGAAAATATAATGATGGGCTTGTTGGTTGAAATAAGGAAAGGGAGAGATCACTCACCACTTATCATCATGAGCAAAACAGACTTGACTTGGAGAAATTAGTTTAATTTGTTATGAATCAAACCCAAGCAGGGTAATAAGAAATAAAGCCAAATCTTAAAACATCTTCTACCTAAATCTTCCTTCTTCCCAGGCTTAACTTCACTCCTGATATCTGCTCCCCTCGAGCAGTACAGGGGACATGAAATGGGACTTGTGGTCAGTTCATCACACATCTCTGCTGCTCCTTCCTCCTCAGGGAAGGACTCCTCACATTCTTCCCCTGCTCCAGTCTGGGGTCCCTACCATAGGATACAGTCTTCCACAAACTTGTCCAATATGAGTCCTTCCCATGGGCTGCAGTTCCTCAGGAGCTGCTCCAGTGTGGGTCCTTTTGTGGGGTGCAGTCCTTCCAGAACAGACTGCTCCAGTGTGGGTCCCCCATGGGATCACAAGTCCTGCCAGCAAACCTACTTCAGCCTCGGCTCCTCTCTCCACAGGACCACAGGCTGGCATTGACTCTGCCAAACATGGGGTAAGCTTCCAGCAGCTTCTCACAGAAGCCACCCTTGTAGCCCCCTGCTACCAAAATGTTGCTATGCGATCCCAATATAGTGACGTTACTGCTAAAACCAATATACTGTGTATACAATTCAAACTTTTACTCACTAATGAAATGTTCTACACTTTCTTCCATCTTTTTTTGCACGACATAATTTTGAATTATGAATTCCATCTTTACAGCAGAGCCTGGATCTACTCTTTTCTTTCTGGATAGCATGAAGTGAAACGGTTTGCATTTTACACCTAAGGGTTGAAATAGAAATTTCTTTACCAAATAAAACACGTCCAGCAGCTGTAAAAAAGCCCAAACCACCAGCTCATAATTCACTGCACGAAGGTGTTCATGCAGCCTTACTCAAAGGATAATCTACATATGATAAGCAGAGTGACTTAGACAGCTTAATAAAGCACACAGGCTTTGAGCTGAGGACTCTTTTAGTCCAGTATGCTGTAAATATTAGGCCAATTCTAGAAAATATCATTTAGCAGAAGAGATGTGCAGGAACAAGTATATAAAAAAGAATATATTTATCTTTTTTTTTTTTTAATCTAATTTATCCATGATTTCTCTCATTTTAGGATTCATGTGTGGTATAATTTAGGGCACAATTGTACCGATGTTTTCAACTTTTTCAATATTTCATGATAAAAACCTAATGGATTTTTTAAACTCTGGAAGGAAAAACAATGATCTTAACCACAAGGGATATTAAGGCATTGCCGGTACTTTAGTAAGAACATTATAAAGTAACTTTTTTCCATCAGAGTTTCTGTAATGGTTTTGCAAGGAACCTCTCTACTTGTAGGGGAAGTATAGGAGAGAATTATATATTTAGTAGGTATTGCATCTTAATTTAGAGGATGCTAATTCTTATATTGAGAATACTGGATTGTGAAGTAGTCTGTGTGTATTAGCATAGGAGATGTCAAAGCATCAATAATTCTTGGAACAAAGGAAAACAAAGAACAGAATTGCACTTCCTGCCTATTTCCCACTTACTCCTTCCCCTCTCCCCACTGAAAGATGAGAGTCAGTGCCCAAAATCCTGTGAAGGTCTCTGCATAGAGCTGCAGCAGGGAGGGATTTTGTTATTATTATTTTGACTGCTTGCTCTTTCACAGCAGTGTTTCCTTATTATCTGTGAGGCCAGGAGAAAACCAATATAAATCTGAGTGATATTAAATTCACAGTGTGCCATTTCTTCCCCTAGATCTCTAGGTAGCTTTGACTCGCTTGACAATAGTTAAACAATAAGTACTGTCAAATTTATTTTAAATAATTATACACCAGAAGAGTTACATCAAGAGGAGAATGCCTATAATTTGTGCTGTGCCAGTAGCTTTCAATTAAATCTCAATTTGATCTCTTGGAGCATCCTGGCCCAAATTTGCAGCTAATTCTACCCTGAGCTTCAGAATTTAATCAAGTATTTAGGGGTGAATAAAAGCATTTCTTAGTTATTGCAATGACCTTGCAATCTTACACAATGCTGAGATATTTCAATGATAAACATGAACAAACCTACAAACAGTTTTGTAACAGGGTGTCTGAGGATGATTTGTATGTCATGCACGTGTTCATCCTATATATTCACTACAACAGGAGGGAGGGTACTATCTGTGTATGTGTTTCTGTGTGTACATGTGTAAAGGTATCAACAGGATTTGTAGCACTGCTTGAATTCCCACTGCAGTTCCTAGATTTGGCTGGATTAGAAGGTAAGATAAGATAATTTCCTCATCCACATCTGCCTAATTTAAATGTGTGATTTGTTTGGCTGGATGTCTAAATCAAAAACAATATGGAAGGTGCAAAGCTAGAAGTAAACTGTAAATCCTGTTTCAAATTGTAAAGCATTATTCTTGCTTGAGGAGCTCATGAGCCTGGACATAATCCTTCCATATCATAATTTTTGACACTCTGCTGCAGTCAGTCTAGATAACCTCATACATAAAGTGCAGGGATAACTCCTCCCTGATCTTTTAGATGCATCTCCTTGCACTTTAACTGTACATCTCAAGTGGTTTTACCGTGACTCACCAAATTTAAGACAAAGAAGAAAATTCTCTTCACAATGAAGGTCATTTAAGAATTACGTTGCTGTTGATGGAAAGCATTTAGAGAAGACCAAGTAAGGTACAAAAAGAAACTTCTACAAGATATAAAAACTTTGTCAGAAAAATATGTAAGAGGAAGTGGTAGAAAAGCATTAGTAGATAATTCTGAATTTTTAGTGCCTCAGGATTGAAATAGGCCTTTTTCCTCCTAACTGAGGATCAACAGAAGTCTGAGGCACTTAGGATTGTTCTATACCTTATATTTACTTCATCCTGACTAGGGTGATGCAATAAGACACTCTGATGTGACAATATGAAATGGTAGAATTTGTACTTGGATGGCTCAGCCTAAATCCTACTTGTGGACTTATACCACTTACTCATATTTGTGACGTGTACTTCACATCAACACCGAGCACAACGCAACTTTTTGTATTGCTCAGAATCTCAGTGTGTAATGAATGTGTGAGTACTTCTGTGACTGTTGGTCTGTGAAATGCATTGAAATATCAGACTGAAATGAAGGGAATTTTCTTAATCAATTTGCTGCCAGCCTGAAGCTTGGTGTTGGCATGAGTTTTGTGACTTGAATGAGTTTTAATCAACCCTTGATGGATAGTTTCTGTGTGCGCTGCAGTTATTAGTCACGTTCCCTTTGATTCCAGTGATTTGGGGTCATACTGTAAATGTGCTGTGTTACTTCTGAAACATAGGGAACTAAACAAGGAGTTCTTATTGCTGTCTACCAGGTCCTGGTTTACCATCCAGTTACACACAGCTTGAAACCCATTTCTTCTAAGAAACACATGTATGCCTACAATCTTTTCCAACTAATACGATACTTCTCATAAGGATTATAGCAGTGTCCAAGCTTTAAATTAAGTTAAATACTGAACACAGTTATCATTTTACTCTTGGGTGACATTAAGAGCTGGGAAGGAATTTTTTCCTATTGGCAACATATTTATTCCCTTATTCAACTGTTAAGGCAAAAAGGTTGTTTATTGAGCAATTATAACTCTTTTTATGTTTTCTTTTGGCTACTCTGTCCACCTTGCACGATCCCTTCTTTGCACACAGTTCACTGCAAGAAACAATATGTCTTCATCTGTTTCAGTTTAAGTTTTTATTCTTTGCCAGCTCTTGTTACACTGAACTTACTTCAGATTTGTAAGGATATTAAATTGATGTCAAGCATGGTGACCTTTGGTCAACAACAGGAAACTGCCCAAAATAGCAGAAATCTTTAGGGACTGGACAGACCTCCAAAGTGTGTGCGGAGCAAAAGTGATTTTTCAGTCAGCTTTGAATGATTCTTCATCGAAGGAAGAGGAATAGGAAGTTCGGATGAAACCTTGTGACCTGTGGCTGTGGCGTTCAGGAGTGTATATTCCTACAAAGGTTCATTTTCCCCAACATCTAGTCTAACAGTCTCAACTCTGAGTAGTCAAGGAACACAGTCAGTTAAAGGCCTCAGTTCATGTCATTGAGAATTGGAGATCTGAGAGGGCAGCTGAGTGAAGCTATAGAAGTGTGTATTTTTCTAAAGTTAGATCTGAGACCAGGATTCCATTCCTCATGTCTCCATGTACCAGCAATATTACAGTCATTAGATCCTGGTGGCTTGCTTTTCAGATAGTATCTTTCCTCTGCCCCCAAAAAAAAGACAGTCTTGAACATCCTGATAGCTCTTTTAAAATTCAAGGATGGTTGGGTACCTTTTGAAAATAGAATGAATTGGTCCAGTGATATCTCACAGTTAAGACATCACTCAATCTGAAGACACTTCAGTGACCATATCCTACAGGTATTATGTAAAAGACTCTTCTAAGAAGGGATATATCTCCTGCTGACATTGCTCCATTGTTCCATTTTACTAAAATCTTCATATTCCCTTGGAAAATAAGCTAGAATGCAGGTATCTGACTTCTCAGGAAAATGAACCTGACATGAGTATGCTCTGAGGTCATTCTTCCTCAGTTCTTCCCACTAGTGCTGTTCTACTTTGCATTAAATGCTGAACAGTCTTCTGAGACACAGAGAATTAGTCCTTATTAGGTAATCAGGACATATTCTCTGGAAGTGGGTCACCTGTTTTATAGTTTCAATGCTAATGAATATTTAATTCACACATTGTAGGGCACCATTCATACATGAAAACAAAAAAGATAAAATATTCCCATTAGTGGAATAAATACACCAGAGTGGACACGCAACCAAGAGAACTGAGCTGTTTCCTTCATCTACCTGGTGGAAACTTGAACCCACTGTTTCATTCAGCTGGGAGACTGTCTTTGCCAACAGGCCATGATGAATCTAGGCTTCATTTTACTTTCATTTTTTAAAACTAACTAACACAGCATGGAGTTTCACAGAGCAATTATGTATTTTGGGTTTTTCTTCAATAAGTGACAACAACCAAATCAAACTAAATATAGGTTTTACTAGTCCTTCTCCTCTCCCCTCCTCTTCCGCAGTTCAGCACTCACACAAAAACTCACTAGTTTGAGCAGGCTCTTACCATCATGATTAGATCACAAAAGATGGCTAAGGAGTCCCTGGAAATAGGTCCAGATTCATCAGTACCACTAAGGATTAATTTAATTTTCATAACTCTATGTGGACCTTATGCAGCTGGGTTTCCTTTGGTGTTTGTGTGTGAATGTAGTTTTAATGCAGATCCCATGTATTCGTGATTTCCTCTGTGAGCTACGAGGATGCATTCCTTAGCCTGAAAGCACACATACATTAGCATCCTACATATGCAAAATGTCAGTTAATGACCACTAGAGAATAATTTTTATTGTTTATATGTATTTCCTTTACCTTCCCCCCCCCTTATTCCTATCTACAAGTAAAATTGTTCAAAAAATAAGAAAAAATGTCAAAACTTAGATATATTTTTTTCAGAATTGTTCATTGTTACTTAAAAATACAGGTCCTGAAATGCACATTGGACCTAAACAATGATAAAAACCCAAGCAAAATAAAAAAAAATAATAAAAGAGAAGAAAAGAAAATAATCTTACTGACATTTCCTTGAAAATTGAATGTTCTTTTTATACAAACACTGAAGACCAGTTTCATTCCTGAGTGTCACGGTGTCACACGATAGCAAAAGCTTCTGCATGTCACTCAAACTACACTTTGTTTTTTTCCAACAGGAACTTGCTTTTTACAGGGTAAAAAGCAGTGGGAGAGGTGTAATGTTAAATGTATAATGAACATGCAAGACAGTTGTAAAGGTGCTGTAACACCTTCATTAACTGCATGGGCAATAGGATCAGGGTAAGCCTGCTGAAGCTTAAGAAAAATGCTATCTATTGACAAATTCTGGGATAATTCACTGCCAGTCAAACACTGGACTACAGCAGGCAGGTTTGCAAAAGTATTATGGTCTACTTGTTGCTATTAGCTTATCTTCACTGGAGGTCTGAAATGGGGTTGTTAGACAAATTGGCAATCTAGCATTATAGCCTCAAGTCTGTGGTCTGAAAGATCAATCTTCTAGCAGTTCCATTAAGTCCAAATTCTTGGAAGACTATAATTACAGAAGAAGGCTAGCTTTGCCTTGAAAGCCAGCGTGGAGACCATATTGCTACAGGAGGAGGGGAAACCTTAAAAACTTTAAGCCTAAAGGCTTAAAAGTCAGAAACTAAGAGTATAACAAAAAATTGCCAGAACCACAAACCACCTACTGCTTTTCTTTGTCAGACCAGAGGTTTTCTTTTGCCTCAGTTCTGAATTTTATTGCTTCACTTTTATTCACATCTCTATACTTAACTTGCTGTGTGGGTTTAACCAAGTCACTGCTCTTGGAAGTTGTAAAAAACCCAGTTGCTGTTACTTATAATCTTCTGCAGAAAAATCTATGTATGAAAAACATTTCATAAAACATCATCTTACCATCTCTATTATTTTTCACTTTGCCTCCTCACAGCTAGCAATCACCTTTGACATAACATTACTTATAATGGACTCTAAAGATTTGTAGACAATTTTCCAAGTCATTATGTTCATTAAGTATACTCTGTCACAGACTTATATACAATGGGAGGTGTTTTTTTTCATGATAGAAGTATATGTCTGACTCAAATACAGCTTAGCTATTTTGCAGTTCCATATGTGGGCATTACTCAATCATCCTTGATACTTTCAGTGCTCTGAGTTTCAGAAGAGTAAATTGATTATTTGGAGGTGAATTAAAATGTGTTCAAAATAGATGATGGAGGGCAATTTCCAAACAGGGCAGGAATGAGCCAGTACATGTGTAACAAAGAATTTATTTGCCAAAACCAGGTCAACATTAATTTCTTCTACATTTGAATTGACATTGGCAAATAATTTCAACCAGAAAAAGGTCATGAATAGCATCCATCTAAATAGTTGCTTAAATTTAATTTAAAAAAAATGGATTAGGAACCTCCACAGAACAAAGCCAAGTGTTTCATGTTGAATTAGATGTTTCTATTAGCAGAAATAATCAGCCCTTCACACTTCTCTGCTTGGCATCATCTGTAACAGATCTGTGCTCTTCAGTGGAATACACATTTCAAGCAAGGCAAGAGTAGCACTTGACAGTCTTACCAATGCACTCCTTAAAAATTCCAAGCATTTGGAATAAATTTATTTAATATAAATCAGGTTGTCATGAGAGTGTTTTAAATACTAATGAATTAATAATAAATGGCTTTCTTACATAAATACTCAAGCTTGACAATCAGTTCTGGTATGATTTCATTTGAATTTTGCTTCACTCTTACCTTTCTCTACCATTCAGGTTTTAGACCACATCCAGTGCTAATAGTGGATGGAGATGCTCGAATAGCTCTCACTCTCCTGTCTGAGGTGTTTGCTTATGGGACTGCATTTAGACAAGTTAGCATGAGTTCAACATCTCTAAATATTCCAGATTCTTTAAGTAAATGATTTATGAAATTCGATATCTAATTTGGGGCCCTTAATTTGGAAAATTTCAGTGTAAAAATACTGAGCCTAACAAAGACAGTGAGAGTTATTTCCTTACAAACATTTACACAATGCTTTCAAAGGAGAAGTTAATGGCAGAGATTCAAATATGGTCATAATACATTAAAGTACCTGCTCCAAACCTGCCGGGATGTGAGTTTAAAAACCTGGCCATCGGCCTACATGAAACTGGAAAATTAATTTGTAATTTTGCAAACCTGTTATAGATACGAGGTTTTACTCTAATCTTTAGAAGTCATTATGAATGAGAAATGAAATTATAACTGTCTGCCTTGCCCCTCTCAAATACACTGATGTTGTTTTATACATAAGCTTTCCTTCCCCCGTACCAGCACTATGAACCAGTTTGAGATATCACTGGCTGTTTTGGCTGCTCCACAAGACTGTACAAAGTAAAACAGGCAGAAAGTAGTTGGGTGGGCAAACATAATGGCTAGCAGACAGATGAGTAATCAAAACAAGAGCTTGTGTGTTATGTTAGCCTAATATCACCACTTTGTCTTTCTATTCTATTGGCATTTAGAGTGAAAAAGGAAATTCTAAGCAGTACTAAACTAAACAGTTCATGAATACAAAATGTTTCTGCCAACAAAGCAGAGATTGCAGTTTATACAATGCAAATGAAGAATTGTTACAAAATTCTATTGTTCATGAATCTGAAAAGCTTTAGCATATCTTTGGGGATTATCTAACTCCATATTGTGTTTACTTGGGTTTTCCCTCTCCCCTAACACTTTTTTTCCTTTCTGAGTTATGTAAGAGATTTACCTATTGTAGGTTCTGGGAGAAAACAGGACCTTACAGACCTTATCTGTAACCCATCAACTCAAGCACTGGCCTAGGATAAAACAAACAAACAAGCAAACAAAATAGACTATTAGGACATCATTTGAATATCAGATGCTTCACTGCCTGGTGCTCATGGATTATTCTTTGAATCTGGTTTGATTCCTTATGAGGTTAAGGTCCTTTTGCCACATTCTATAATCTAATTTTTAAACTTGAGTGTTACTCAGATTGGTTACAATAGTTTTAGTCTCCCTCCTATAAAACCTGCAGTAAATTTTATGTTGAATTTGAATTCTATTTTAAAATGTAAGGTATGGACATTTCCACAGAAATTCAGAACATTATGAAAGCTTGGAAGAACATGCAAAGAGTGTTACCAATATTTTTGGTATTAATCTAAATTAAGTTGCAAATGAAATTCAGAAGTTGTAAAAGTAACAACTCCAGTTAGATTTTTCCTAATCTTTCTATTTTTCTGAAAGTTTTTCTGCTATTTAAGGATATGACCTTTTGTGCTTACAGAAACTAGAAACTAACATCTTTCAGTAATAAGCAGATCTTTTAAAGAAAAAAAAGATCATTTCTGTACATATATTTATTTGCTGAAAATAAAACTTGTAATCATGGAAGCAAAATACAAAATCTGCCAGAAAAAAATTCACATATATATATGAATGTTCTTCATTAAAATCTAGATGTAGGACCATGCCATCATCCACAAACTACACAGAATATAGTAATTCACAAAATTAGAGTGTATAATATGCACTGGAACTTGGAAGTCCATTGAGGATGATTTAGTCCTTTGTTTTCATACTTCTTGGGAGAGTTAAGTAATTTTTTTTTTTGTCAAATAACAGAAAAAAAATATGTTAGAAAGTGCTAGTTCATCAAAACTAAAATTTCCTTCATGGAAATTTCAATTAGGAAAAAAACCTTGGGTAAATAATGGATTTATTTTGGTCAAAAAATAACATTCCCTCTCACTGTAACTTCAGGATTAGGTCACTCATGAGTGGAATTAATCTGATATAGCATCAGCTGTCTATTAAATAGGTGTTTGGGTTTGAGACTGTCAAACCTTACTGTTAATACAGGTAGACAAATAGGCACTATAAAAGTCTGATTCAACAGGTCTACTTTAGAAGTCTACTTTAGGATAAGACAAATGAAAGAAAAAAAGAAAAATGCCACACAAAATTGAGGAAGTCATAAAGGTGTTGGGATACCATGAATTCCATGTTCTCCCTGTTGAGAAGTTAACTAAAATTTCCATTTAACAAGTGTGAAGCACTTCCTCTTTCTTCCTCCCCACTCAAAAAGGAGGCTGAATCAGAAAAAAAGGGATTCACTGCATTGGTCAGAATGCAATATTTGAGTCAAACCTGAACTACAGTTCCAGAGAACAGGCTCTGCATGTATTTCTGAACCTAGATGTTGCAAAGTCACTGAAAGGTTTTAGCATCTGATTTTAAGTATCAAAACTTTAGTCTCCTGAAAAACAGATTTTTTTTCAAAGGGTGGCTCCTTAGTGCTTTTTAAAGTTTCTCAATTTGACCATGAGCTAACAACATTCTTCAGACATTTTAGGCTCATGAAATTTTTAATTTATGAAAATGGTATCTAGCTGTTACTCAACAATTTCTAGTTAAATGTTTCTAAGTTCTTTATAAAGATAATAGTCATTGCTTTCCTTTTAAGAAGAAAGGGAAAGTGAACCATAGAGAGACCTGGGCTATTAAGTTTTTAGTCTCTCTGGGAATTTATAATCTCGGGGTTTTTTTGTGTATTGTGTTTCTTTCATTTTATAACTGTGTGAGGTGTTTCCTTATCCAGATATCCAAAATGCCAGACAAAGAGAAGTAAAGCCACAGGGATGTATGTGGGCATACATACTAAACTTTAGGAAAGTAAACTGCCATCTATTCAAGGAGTTAGTCATTAGGATCTCCTTGGAAACTGCCCTCAGGGACAAGGGAACAGAACAGAGCTTCTAAATCTTTAAGGATGCTTTCCATAAAGTGCAAGAGCTCTTGATCCCCAAGTGTAAGAAATTAGGAAAGGAAGATGAGAGAGATGTGCTGGTCAAACTAAAGGGCAAGAAGGAAATGCCCAGGCAGTAGAAGCAGGGACAGGTATCCTGGGAAGAATACAAGGATGCTGCCTAGTTTTGAAGGGATTGGGTTAGGAAGGCCAAGGCACAGATAGAACTTAACTTGGCAAAGGATACAAAGAATAATTAAAAGGGCTTCTACAGGTATGTCAGCCAGAAAAGGAAGGTCAAAGAAAGTGAACCCCAGATGAACAGGACTGGCAAACTGGTAAGAATGGATTAAGAGAAAGCTGAGGTACTCAACAATTTTTGGCCTTAGTCTTCACTGGTAACCTTTCTTTCTACACTTCTTGAGTGGATAGACTACAAGACAGGGACTGGGGGAGCAAAGTCCCTCCCACTGTAAGAGAAGATCAGGTTCATGACCACCTGAGGAACCTGAACATATATAAGCCTAGGGGACCTTACTAAGTGTCCAGAAAGCCAACCAGATCCTATGCTGCATCAAAGAAGTACAACCAGCATGTTGAGGGAAGTGATTCTTCCCATTTACTCTGCTCTGGTGAGACTCCACTTGGAGTACTGCATCTGCTCTGGAACCCTCAGCATAGGAAAGACATGGACCTGCTGGAGCAGGTACAGAGGATTAAAAAATGTATCAGAGTGATGGAGCACCTCTGCTGTTAGGAAAGGCTGGGAGAGTTGGAATTCTTCAGCCTGGAGATGAGAAGGTTCCAGGAAGACATTGTTGCAGCCTTTCAATTCTTAAAGGGGGCTTATAAGAGAGATTGGGACAAAATATTTAGTAGGTTCTGTTGCAAGAAAACAAGGGGTAATGGTTTTAAACTAAAAAAAGGTTAGATTTAGACTAGATATAAGAAAGAACTTCTTTACTATGAGGGTCATGAGGCACTGGCATTGCTTGTCCAGAGAAGTAGTAGGTGCCCCATTCCTGGAAACATTCGGGGTCAGGTTGGATGGGGCTTTGAGCAACCTAGTCTAGTTGAAGATGTCCCTGTTCATTGCAGGGGGGTTGGATTAGACGACATTTAAAGGTCCTTTCTATTCTATGGAATTCTATTCCAGGATGTAGTCAGATTTAGGTTTCTTTATACAACTCTATATTGTGCTTTATAACGGCATAATTTGCCCCATACAGATTATTTCCTCCACTAACAAGAAAAAGTAATAAATCTCAATAATAAGGTATTTTATATTGTGTAGAGCAGGCAAATGAGTTGTGCCAAAAGAGATTATGGCGTAGTAGACAGTGTTCTGGATTGTAATTACATTGGTCTTGGTTTTATTTTTGGATCTAATAAAGGCCTGCAAGGACATCTTTCTAAAGTCACTTAATCTTTTCTGTGACTGTTTCTTGTATCTGTACAGTAGGAATAATGACAGGATCCTGGATTGCAAAACACTGAGAATTACTGAATTCTTCATAGGAGTTAGGATGTATTATTACTAATAATACTAATGCTAATATAATTATAGGAGAATAAATAAACTCTTTTGTACCAAATACAGATAAGCTATCCAGTATTTTTCTTAAAGTGAATCAAGCTCATTGTGATAATTTTGCAATTTTTTCCTTCATCTTCATTTACTTGTGCAGTCATCTCTGGACTATGAGTATTCAGCCTGGTCCAAAGGACTAAATGCCTTTGGGCAGTTTGAGTGCATCAGGTGTGAGCTAGAGCTCATTCTCCAGTTGATTTTCATCCATAATGAGTCCAGGCCATATAGTCCCACACCACTCCACAGTGACAGCTAAGGACTGCATGGGTGATCAGATTTACTTCCAAACCTTCTTACTGATTTGTATCACACTAAGCATTAAGTCACTAATTTGTGGTGGCAATCTGATGCTTCTTTCCATTATATACAGCTCTAAATCTGACCTGAGCAGCCACATCACAAAAATGTATTCTACCTATTAGCATTTCTAGAAGCACTATCCTGCAGGAAGTTCAAGTACCTGAAAAATATGGAGAAGGAATGAATGATGCACACACCAAGCTGGAAATCCATCACAGAATGAGCAAAGCAGATAATCATCACTACATCCAGTCCTGAAATTATTGTATGCATAAGCAAGCTCCAGGATCCAAGCCTGACAGTCCACCAGTTTTCAAAGTTGTTATTGCAAGGACACCAGCCAAGGATAAAGAGCTATGGCCAGAAACCATATGTGATGACCAGCTGTTAGAACAGACATTGGCAGCTGCCATAATTGAAGGAGCCTAAACACACACAAAAAATATGATATGAGGATGCCTTTGCTCTCTATCTATACTCTGAATATTCTTTTGTTGTATCTCAGGACTGCGGCCTATGAACAACTTTGAGGAAAACAATTTCAAAGGAAACAGCCAGTTTTGATGGGCTGATGAAGCACAAACAGTTATTTATTAGATTTTCTAGGGGTGTGTAGCAGAACAGCTTCTGAAGGCCTTAAAAGAGTATATGGCTATTTAGAAAAGAAAGTTGGAGAAAAGCCCTTGAAAAGTACCTATGGTCATTTACTCAAATAACAATAAAAAAGAGAAGTACCTTTATTATTCTAGAGAATATTTTTCCAGTGGGTCTGAAAAAAATCTATTCTAATGTTTCCTTTTGTGCTTTTCAGACCAGATCTTTGTTATTGTGACAGATGACAGAAGTTATGGCATCTAAACCCATTTAAACAAGAATGCCAAGTACAACCTCAGAAGCAGCTTTTAATCCAACATACCATTTTCCTGAATTTTGGTACCTTTGATGTTCATTGTACAACACATCCAAGACTGCCATCTAATGCTGCTCAGGAAAATTCTTAGTTCAGTCTTATATTTCTGGCATAATGTAACGCCAGTAGGAATACTGCAGCAACATGAAAAATTCTTAGGAGATAATTTTCTTTAATCAAATAACAACATTTTGTTTTGCTACTGCTGTTTAATTCCCTGCCGTTTTGGATATTAGGCAGTAAGTAAAAACAGTTTTAAAGTGATAGAGCTGTGATGAAAAATCTATTAACAGAAAACTCTACAAAGTTGCATTATGGAACACGATAAACACTGACATACAAATGTTTATTTATGCATTGTCTGTTCGTTTAAATTTATCAGTAGGCTGAACATTCACATTCACGCCACTTGCAAATTCTTATCTGAACTTGCTTCTAAATGCCTTGCAAATAAAAGCTCCTGTAAATACTAGAGTTTGATCTAAAGCCATTGAACTAGATAAGATCAATAAGCCAATTGGCTTCAAATAGCTGTGGATCATGTACCTGAATAATACATCTGTTACCTTGATTTTTACCATGTTGGTGTTAGTCATTCATTATTAAAAATAACATTTACTTAATCTTGCTGAGAATGTCTGGAGATTATTGTACAATATAAGGGAAGATATGCTTTTACAAGAGTAAATTATACATCTCTTCCCTAAAGGAATACTTTAAGATTTATCAAAATGGTAGGTGATAAACTCCAAAGAAATAAAATGCATTTCTTTTTTGAACTTATGTTCCAGATTGCTACTTGTGTATTATACAGTATTAATTCCATGTATCAGGAATTGCACTGCTTACCTGTGAGGGCAAGGAGGAGTTACTTTCACTGCTAAGTACTGCATTTTTACTTTCCTTTAAACTTTGTACACTGACCTTCACAAGCAGAAGGTGTAGGTAAGCTATTCTGAAACTACTGACAGAATTAAACATACAGGGATCTCAGAACCTGTTCACGCACTTGAAGGCAGAGCAATTCAATGTTAAGACCTATCACTCTGCACTATCAGTATGAAACACTACTGCCCAACAGGGTGCAGATTTTGATATATGGTAGCATGTATTCTCTGAATAGCTATAAAGTCCCTAAATTTCACTAGCAGTGCTGGACTCCTTTGGCTTGGCTTTCTGGAAGTGGTTCATCCAGCATGTTACCACAATATGGAAGAATGATTCACTTCACAATATTACCATTAAAATGATCATCACCTGGCATCTCCACCACAAGGATGAGCAAGTGACTTACCATTTCTCATGGATCCAGGATTTTGATGGTATCATATCTACACTAGTAAAATTTTGCATACATTGGTAAGGGTTCAGTGCCATGGCTGTAACAAAAGAAGCCTATGTATAAACTGAGATTCTGGAAAATATGGTATAGATTCCATGTAAAGTATCAATAACATGTCAGAACCTGCTGGCTTGAGGACTGAAGTTTTCAAACACACAATGAAAAATTTGAGGGTGTATCTGTGAAGAAATAAATCTCTTCAACACTTGGTAGTATTCTGACGTGGTTTCATGCTTGCCTCTAGAATTTGCCATTGAAATCTAGCATTCAAACCGTGCTACTTTACTGGATGTACTTGGAATAAGTCCTATTGATGAACTTCCAATTTAAGATAACCTACATTTTTTCCAGTTAAATTCCATTTGTGATAGACCTGACTTTATCTGAATAAATGGGAACATAAAGTCAGCTGAGTTCCAAATTGAACTTCTAATTTATGGGTCTTCACTATAACATCTCTGTGTCAAATATCTTAAGTCCCATTATAGGTTTTGAGGTCTGAGATTTGGTTCAGCTGTCCCCTTGGATGTTTTACAGCAGAAATGCCCAGGGTATCTGAGACATCCACTCTGATCTGGCAGATATAGAAGATACAGTCTTACAGGTGCTCTGTCCTTCTGCAGCACAAGTGGGAAGTCAGGCAGGATATCTGGGGCAACTTGGATGGTGTTAGGCACATTTGTGTAGTCTTCTGAGCAGGGTCTAAAGAATTTGTGGCATTATTTTACAGATGGTATAAAATGAGTAATACATATCTGTACTGAATGTACCTGAAAATATATGGATAACTGCACTAGAAATTCATAAATCTATGCAGACAGAAATTTCACATAATTTTCAGTTTTCATGCAGATTCAAGTGAACACATATAAAATTTGCTTCACTTTTTATGAACTCTGTCTACTAATTTAAAGCTTAAGAACATAAACAATAAAAAGGTTTGAAACAGGCCAAGGATCAAGAGTATGCACAATTTAATGTATATTTACTGAAATAAATGACAATAATCATCAACCCTAAAAGTAAACTGAATGTGGCATACTACTGTCATTTAAATTAATGATATTAGGGGAAAAAAACCTTTTTCTGCAATTCAGAATTCTAATTTAGAGATCTTTTGAGACTATACATTTCACATATCCAGTGACAAAACCACCCAAAACTATGGTGTTTAACATCCCTTCTGTTAAGTTTAATGTGCCTTAACAATAGCATGTTTTAACTTTTGGTCAGCCCAGGTCAGAAGTGGTTAGGTAGCTGGACTAGTTGATTGTTGTATTTCCCTTCCAACTGCAACTAAACTATTCCATTCTATTATATGCCATTCCATCCTATTCTATTCCATTGTAAAAATGTTTTAACATCATAAGTTTTTAACAGCTTTAAGGAGAGATCAAGGTGATTCCTTGATCTTCCCCTAACCAAAAAGTAGAAAAACAATAACTCTCATCACTGGGAGAAAAAAATTTCATGGGCAGTATTCAGCTTCCTCCTCTTTTCTTTTTCCTTTCTACTGGAAGGATTTTACTCTCTGGGTTTTTGAGATCCTGTCTGTAAATTTCTGCTTGCTCATTCTTTCAAACATAGCCACAAGGCATATTGAGAATCAAAACTGCTTTCATACTTGACAGTACAGGTTTTATAAATCCTTCCTTATCCTTGTATTGTAGAAAGAAAGTGAGGATTTGCAAGTGAAAGTGTTGGAGTTTTTCATTTGAGATTCATTTATTTAATTGGTGAAACTGTTTTGAGATTTGTAAGCATGCTGTGGGACTCAGAAATACTTTGTGAGATTTGCAAACTGCATAGGGCTTCCAACTTCAATAACATACCCCTGAAATCAGCTGAATATCATACTAGCAGTTTAAAACAAGATTGGTGTTTTTTAACAATGCCTGTTCAGTTTTTCATAGATCACAGACTATGAGACATCTCGGTTACTGAGATTTAGTGCTTTGTAAGACAGGTGCTGCTGTGAGTTGTTATTTTTCTCCTGATAAGATGCCTGATGGCAAAGGAGTGCACAGCCAGGTATCAGGTATTGGAATGTTGGGCAGCAGGTAGGAAGAGAGCTTCTGGCATTGTTGGGAGATGTAGGGTCAGACCCTGTGCAAAGACCGTTACAAGAGTTTGTTCTCAAAGCCACACTGTAGAGATTAAAAATTGAAATGGCATGTTTTCTGCCACCTCTGCAAAGCAATCTGAAAAGGTCTCTGATAACTGTTAGGTGTTTTTCTTCCTTCAGCCCTTCTAAAGGAAATAACCTCACATTAAACAAGTGCCTGGGGGAAAGGGACCAACACTGGACCAGCATTGCCATTTGTTAATAACCTTGATCAGTGTATTTCTACAGGACTTCATCCAAATATTATTTGAATCAGTGGTAGGCTTTGGAGTCACCATTTCAGGAAACTGGAGACAAACCCATGCATATTATGAGTGGCCAAATAGAAGTTTGGTGTGTATTTTGAACAGAACAGAGCAAAACAGAACAGAATAGAACAGAAGACTGGTTTGGTTGGAAGGGACTTAAAGCAATCATCTAGTCCAACTGTCTGGCCAATTCAGGGCTCAGAAAGTATAAGCATGTTATTAAGTGGATTGTTCAAATGCCTCTTAAACACTGGCAGGCTTGAGGCATCGACTGCTTCTCTAGGAAGCCTGTTCCTGTGTTTAAGCATCCTCTTATTAAAGAAATGCTTCCTCATATCAAGTCTAAACTTCTCCTAGTGCAGATCTGGACCATTCCCAAACATCCTATCACTGGATACTGGAAAGAAGAGCTCAGCACCTCCCTCTCCACTTCCCTTCCTCAGGAAGCTGTAGAGAACAATGAAGCCACCCTTTAGCCTCCTTTTAAAGGCCTTAACCAGTATCTATGATCTCAACAGCAAGGGTTCCTGCTGTTATTTATACAGCATGTCGGGATCATAGCTCTTGTCACTGTAGGTGCTATACAAAGACATAAGAATATAAACCCCCTATTCAAACAAGATAATAAGATAGTAGCTAACCATAAATAACAGTAGCAGGAATGTAAGAAAGAAAGATGACAACATCAAATATAGGAGATTACACAGGTAGCCATTGAACAAGTTGGTGCCCTACTGAAGGCAATGACTTTTCTGTTTATGAGTATAAAAAAATTAAATTAATGATCCATGGCAGATTCAGAATGAAACCATCATATGTTGGCCAATTCCTCATAGACATCACAGCAAACACACCTCATCTAAAGCTTACAAGGAGCAGATAAGTGGGTAATGCACTGCTCCTGTACTTAGTGCGGGACAAATTCTTCATTGAAAATAAATGTGGTAAGTTCCAGCTAGCCAGAAATAAAACATATGTATGATTCTAAACCATAATAGACTTTTTTTTTTTTTTAACAATGAGAAAAGACCCTTGCTCAAAAGTATTTTGGCAGTAAGAAATTTTGATTTATTTTTATGGATGAAAAAGAATGAATCAGTGTGCTGCAAGTTGTTGGTTGCCTCATGAAACGAGGTCATACATTCTGTGAACTAGAATTAACAATCAAAAAAGCCATCTTCCGAATTAATTTCTGAATCCAACCTAAGTACCAGAGCTTTACAACTACCCCATGTTTCATGGCTGGAGCTGCGTGCATGTCAATAGGCAAATTCTAGATAGGAGGGAGAGGTCATTTTAGGAGTCTCTTACCTCAAACCACACCATTTCCTCTGTAGATCTATACACACATTTATCCACTAAGCAGTGGTACAAATACCGCAGCACTAAGAGACCTGAAATATACACCAGACTAGGAAGCACTTGCAGAACAACAGGCCAGTGTCATGTCTCCAGCAAGCATATTACATCAGTCAAAACAGATATAAAAAGCTACTTTCCTAAATTAGAGAAAGAAAAATTGAAAGGAAATATATTAGGAGAAAAGTGTTTTTAAAAAAATAATTCTTGGAGCTGTTTTAAAAAGAACTGAAGTACCTAAAATGTCATAAATATACATCCAAAAGAGAGGACAACATTAGTTATAACCCTTCCAGGCTCAACAAAAGAGTGGAAGAAGCATTTATGGATTAAAAGGCAATATTTAGCAAACAGAAAAGGGAAGCAAGCAACAGCTATCAACTAGAAGGAGAAGTTATAGGTTGTAGGAAATTAAGGCGACAAAAGAGCAAAATCTCAGTCTAGCTGGAATAAGGTAGGTCCTGAATAATAGCTATAATAAAATTCTGGTGCTTAGGGGGGTGGCAGAATTTTTAATGACAGATGTGTTTATTCAGTATTTCTGTTTAGTATCTTGAAAGAAGCATGAGGATATATTTGAATCATATGAACTTGATGGAGTATTTTCCACTCCATTAGTAGCTGTGGAGGGTGTTAAACATCTCTCAGAGATAAATAATCTTAAATCAGCAGGCCAGGATACTTGCATGGATGGATTCTGTGTGAGTAGATGGAGGACATCTCTAGTTCATGCTCTGAATTTTTAATAGATAGTGGGGATAGATAGGGATAGAAGGGAAAACACCAGCAGGCTGGATGAATCCTAGCACTGTACTCTGATTCAGAGACAGCAACCAAGGTGGTCTAGGATACTATGGACACAATTAACCTGGTATCTGTCACAGACAAAATTCAAGGAAAAGCTGATCATGGTATAAATAACAAAATCATTTTTTTGAGATAACAGGCTTGATAGATTTGGATTAGATATCAGGAAGAAGTTCTTCACAGTGAGAGTGGTGAGGGCCTGGCACAGGTTGCCCACAGAAGCTGTGGCTGCCCACCCCTGGCAGTGTTCAAGGCCAGGATGGACAGAGCTTGGAGAAACCTGTTCTAGTGAAAGGTGTCCCCACCCGTGGCAGGGGGTTGGAACTGGGTGAGCTTTAAGGTCCCTCCCAGTCCAAACTCTTCTATGATTTTATGATAACTGCAAATGTTCTAAAACTTCTGAAGAGTGTGGGATTTAGTATTTCACTACCTTTTGGTTAAAAGTTGTGAAGAAAGCATGCAAGGTGTTTTGAGAAGTAGCTAGCTGTCTTTTCTCAGAAAGAAGTTCCGTGGGGAATTACTGTCAGCCTGTGGAGGAAGAAGAGGTAGAACAGATTTCCAAGGACTAGCCTAAAGCCACTTGGTATTTTCATAAGGAAATCAGAAGAAAAACGTAAGTGGCATTAGGACTGAAATTGTGATAAAGTTAGATCAGTTTGCAAGTGAAATGCACCCCCTAAAGGTAAATTGGATTCAAGTGTTTAGACACAGCCAGCATAGTGTTAATCAACGAGGAAGAGACAAACAATGAAGACCATACCTATAGAAATAAAAGTTATGCCCTGGAAAGCAGCAGCTGAAAGAATTCAGTGAGTCAGTGTAACTGAGGCAAATATTGGACCCCAGATTTTAATTCAGTCTTTTGACCTGCAAAGAAGAGATCTGTGGGATTTGTAAGGATTCTGCATCAAGAACAATACTACTACAATGCAGCTGTTTATCTTGCTGGTTTATAAAAAACCAACAATAGTAATTTAAGGGCTGGAGAATCCTTGCACTGAGAGACTTGAAGGGCTTGATGTGTTTAACTTCTCGAGAACAGGAGGCAACCTCTTTACAATGTGCAATATCTTCATAAAGAAAAAGGGTGCTGTGTGCCAAAAAGGTTATTTATTCTCTCAAAAGATACAGCCACAAAGTTTAAAGGTTCAACCAGGTGAAATGGAATAAAAGGTAGACACTTTCTTTTAGGAGTAAGGATGTTTAACTATTGAAAAATGGTGACAAGGGAAATGCTCTCAACCAAGAGCAGAAGCTTTTTTGGAAGATAGACTTTAAAAAGACAAAAGTAACAGTCAAATTACAAGGCTTACTGGTAAAGTAACAAGGACAATAAATAAAAGATACATTTTGTTTTAAATTTTACCAGTCCCTGACATATTGTATAGCAGTGCACCTGTCAGGAAAGATTTATAATCCAGACAGCGATTCATAGGCAAGTTTTGATCTTGGTGGCCACAAAGACAAAACTTCTATTGATTTTAATGGAATAAGCAATTAGCTAAGTCTGGTAAAATATCAGACTAACTCAGCTGATCAGTGAGAACAAATCTGAAGTGATTTCTTGATATTTTCATTCCAGTCAATAAGTTCTGGCTCCTTTGAAGTGCAACTCAGCCAGTGATTGCTACAGCTATCATTATCTCACAGATCTGCTGGACATTTAAAACACCTAGTAGAATTTCCTTAGTTCTGTAAGACAAAAGCTTTTGCGGCAAAACCAGAGTGATTAACTGATAATAAATAAATAGCACAGTTTAAAGAAAGAGTGTGATTTTACTTTTCTGCATATCTAATTATGGAAATCTCAACTTTTATGCATTTTGAAACTGTGATGATTTTATAATAGCACAGATTTCTGTGTCAGAGCCAGGAAGAGATTTCTAATCTGTGAGGAAGCAAATCAAAACAGGAAAACATTAAGAACCATAAACTGATAATGAATGATGGAACAAATGCAAATTCAGACCATAAACAGTTAATGCAATAATTAGCCAGGCAATTTATTCAGCGTAGGAGTAACATTTGCACAAGCTACTTAGCATATGGTAATAGCAAGTGCAAATATGGTTGTCTAAGAGAATTTCACTGTGCTATCTCTGATAATCAACTCAATGTAAAAGACGGTGAGTAAGGGATATCTGTTGAACAGATCTTTTAGTACTTGCAAATTCATATTCTTTTTCCAAGTAGCTAGAGGCTAGTATATTGACACAGATTGTTAATATCTATATCAAAGTTCAGGCGTTATCTGGTATAGCTCCTGAATGGGAGGCCAATTTGATGTGCAGAATATTTGTACCACCCTACAAGATTACCCATCAAGATCACATTGATAGGTTATGTTTGCAAGGAAAGAAAACCTACTTGGGAAAAATGCTCTAATGCATCTCACTACAGCTGGCAGATTAAAATTATAATTAAATATATCTTCAAAACCACAACAGCACTGTCAGCAATCAGCAGGAGTAGAGCAAAAAAAGTGTAAAATATTAGAACAACTCGTTATTATTGGTTTTGTATATCTTTTTTCTTTCTTTCCAAGCATACCTGGCAGCTGAATATTTTTACTCAGTCTGCAATAACCAGTCAAGCAGCTCAGTAAATGCAATGACAACTTGATAAGAAAAATGATGTGTTCAGAGATATAAATAGTTTGAGCACACACTGCTATTTCCATAGATTCAGAGAGGTTAGGAATATATCTTGCATAACAGAAAAAAAATCGTTGACAACTATTGGGCACTCTGCAATAGACATCTTAACCACAGGTTTTTTAAAAATGAGGAAAGAGAAAAGAAAGGATTTTTTTCCCATAGGATGTATACTCAGAACCTCTGCAAATTGTACATCCTCAAGAACATAAATCAGCAGCACAAATAAAAGCTTCAGATTGATAGATGCAAAAGTAGTATAAATTGATGGTAACATTCAATTTTATAGTGGTTTTGTCCCAGTCTCAAACAAGGACCAAAAGCATCAAAATCACATAAGGCTTCCCCGTGGCTCACTCTCTAGTGTGTTTTAAATGCAATCTGAAGGCCAGACTTGAGGCAGAATTGGCTGAATCTTTATTTACAGGTCCTTGTTTGGATTTGGACTTAGCTTGAACCTGTTGGGATGCTGAGAGTGTTGCACAAAGAAAGATGGGGAGTGCCTACACAGACAAACTTTATACATGGGCTCTCTAGATGATGGCATATGTTGACTTGAGGGATAATGAGAGAGAGAATGGGAAAGTGAAAACTCTCCCAAGTGGCCAGCCAAGAAGAAAACCTGTCTCCCAGATGGACAAGCTTTCCTGGATGTCCTCTCCAGTGCAGTAAATATTCCCTCCATCCATCATATCCTGCACAATCTCCTGGGTGATGGTTCCTGCCAGCACTCCCCGCAGCAAGCTTTGATTACACACTGCAAATTGATTAACCTCTAAACTTTATGTATACATATTTTTGGATAATAGTTATTGGCCATTTAAAAGGTTATTATGTACTGAAGTAATTCATTAAGTCTATGAAGTTATACACTAAATCCTACAAAACAAAGGGCAGGAAAAGAGGGAGAAAGGAGTCATTATCACATCAGCGACAACTGGCTCCAGGAGAAACTACTAAATCAGTATGCCTCAGGTGTTGTAAGTGCAAGGTCATGAGAACAGCACAGAAGAATAGTGTGAAGTGTACAAGGGTAGAAATACCACAGCAGCTCCAGGGTGCATAGGAGAAGGTGGCAGAGTGGAGTCACAAGTGAACCAGAAAACCCTCAGAATGAGAAAGGTTAAGGCACCCCACAACATGAAGAATACTCCAAGTCTTTCGTCTGCTTTAATGCACAGTCAAGGGTGAAGTCACCTGCAGAAGGGTGTCATAGTTTGTGATCCTCATGGTTATTCACCCACCCAGCCCTAGGCAGACGTATGCTGGGAGTCCATCCTAGGAAGGCCCTAGTGTTACCTAAGGCAACCAAAATGGAAACTGTAGGCAATCTGTATTTAGGCTAACTCCAAGGGTGATGGAAGTGTAGAGAGTTGAGCCTTGAAGATGAACTGGAAAAAGGACATTTCATTCTCACTACAGTCATAGCAGCTGTAACGAGAAGTTTGTGCTTCTTGACCAAGTTCAAAAAAGTGGTGATTTTGTCACCTTAGCTAGCTCAAATTACGATTCTTGATACATATGGCAGAGGGATAACAATGTCATTGCTCACATAACTACAAACAGTTCAAGAAGCTCTGCAGGAGTGGCATTCTGTTCTTTACTGCCATCTGCAATGTGAGTAACCCCACACAAGACAGGAGTCCCTCTGTCCTCCCATAAAAATTTTAAGGCTTTGCCATTACCCTTGATTTTATCAGCATCAGCTGAAGAACACTTAGACCTATATGCCTTCATATCTTCATATGTTCAGCTGGGAAAGAGAAATTCAAAATATATGTGTATCATCATTGGTATATCAGATGATGATAAATGATAAGCTCTCAGTGTATGTTCTTAATCTCATCAAACATCTGGAGGTTTGTGGAAAGGAACAATACTAGACTATGAGATATTATGCTTTGAGAGAGCTCCTGGAAGGACAAAAGAAAGATTGGATGGAAACAACTACAGAGAAGTGTTCAGTTCTTGTCTCATCAAAAGTACTCTTTCTCAACAAAGTAATGCACAATCTAACACTGTATTGTATGTTATAGCAAGTTCCATAATTTTCCCATACCAATTTTAGATATGTTAAAGAAAAATATATCTTGGAAGAAATTTTTTGTTTCATTTTAGGAAATCAAACAAGCATAAAACTTTGTTAATTTTATTTTCCGCTTCTCCAGTCACTAAAAGTCATGCCATTGTTCAAGGTATTTTTAAACTTGACCCTGATGAAGCAACGAAAACCAGGGTAGCAAAAGGAAGAGCTCCAAACTGAGCTGCTTAGAAAGGATTACACGGTTTTAATGGCACCATGTGATGTGATGGTGAAAAATTAACTATCCTGTGGTATCATCAGCTTTGGTTTCCCTTGAAATATGAAAACCTTTTTCTTTAACACATAGAATCATAGAATAGTTAGGGTTGGAAAGGACCTTAAGATCATCTAGTTCCACCCCCCCCTGCCATGGGCAGGGACACCTCACACTAAACCATGTTACCCAAGGCTTTGTTCAACCTGGCCTTGAACACCGTCAGGGATGGAGCATTCACAACTTCCCTGGGCAACCCATTCCAGTGCCTCACCACCCTCACAGTA